>JAQMYM010004824.1:0-12035 GCA_030014255.1 Parauchenoglanis ngamensis
ATCATTTTCACACATGGATTGGCCACCACAGAGTCCAGACCTTAACCCCATTGAGAATCTTTGGGATGTGCTGGAGAGGAATTTTCACAGCGGTCTGATTGTCCCATCATTTCTACAAGATCTTGGTGAAAATGTAATGCAATTCTGGACGGAAATAAATGTTGTGACATTGCAGAAGCTCAACGAAATGATGCCACAGCGAATGTGTGCCGTAATCAAAGCTAAAGGCGGTCCAACAAAATGTTAGTGTGTGATTTTTTTTGGACAGGCAGTGTATTAAAGCCGTGAGTTTCCTTAGAAAATTCTTTCCACTATTGTATGTTAAAATGACTGAGACACAGGTGTCGATTGAGTTTAAGCATTGCGGCCACAGGAACTTAATCACAGAGATGGTTGATACTTCAATTATGCATAAATACATACTGTAGTCACTGTTATTAGATATGGGTACAATATTAGCCCAGGCCACCTTAAAGAAATTCGCAAACCAAATAAACTTTTCTATAAACTTTTTCCCATTCCAGCCACATAAGTATGTAAAAAAAAAGACTTTGTGCAAGAGCCATGTGCAGACAGAGTGCAACAAGCATGGTCTTACACATTACTCAACCAAAGGACCAAAATCAGGCAGGGATAAAGGTAGTCAAAACAGAAAACAGCAAAAAATAAAAAACACATTCAAAGCAGACTAAACAGCATGGCTCAAAAGATTTAAAAGACAAGACCTCACAGAGACATAATGTCTTCAACCAGGAAGTGATAATGGAATGGGAACCATAAGTAAACAACAGAACTTCAACTAGAACTCTGTAAATAGCAGCCTCTGCTGACAGGGTGGGGTGTTGTCCCATATTACCTGAAAGCAATGTATTAATTCTGATGTTCCATACCATATTAATTTGTGGACTCTACAAACTCTTGCCACTATTTCCCAGTCATGATGCCAAAGTTGTGGCCATGACATAATTATTCGTGGCCATAAGGTATTAGTCTGTGCCCACGGTATACTAATTTGTGCAAATGCAGTGTTAGAAAAATACCCACCATGTCACCTCGGTGGCTTTGTAGGGCCCAGAGACAACAGGCAACCATTTAATGTCTCAATACATCATGTCAAGTATGATCAACAGTGTTTATGAAGGCACACTAATAACAGCCCACTCACCTTCAGAATAAATCCTGTCTTGTTTATATGAACACAGAACACTGAGTGTCTTGGCTAGAATTGATGGCAGGCCCACGCAGACACAACTCTTTTCCCAACTGTTTTCAGTCTTTCTTTATATTTTGCCTTTTATATAAGTCTGAATTGACATGTTCAGCTCAGACAGCAAAATTGTGGAAAATGAGAGAAACACTGTGATCTGTGGTGGCTCATCAGTAGCAGCCAAAAACTGTTCAAAGTGAGATCCTTGAATTTTTAAGCCAAAATCTCGTCTCCATTTTGGCTCTCATAGATGAACTATACTAACAAACTTCATCGGGCAGACTCTTCAAAGGATTCTGGGATTCTACGGGGAAATATGGAGGGGTTTTTTTTTTACACAAAGCTGAAATGCTGGTCGAAAAACCTGTTTGCACAAGAGGAGCATTACAAATGCCTATACATGTTTACAGGTTGTCAGTGTTAGTGAGGTGATTCAATTTAATCAGGATAGCACATTTACCAATAGACATTGTTACAAAGCATACACAAGCTAGGTGAGACAGTAGCAAGGAAAAACTCCCGAAGATGAAATGAGAAAGAAACCTTGAGAAGAACCAGACAAAAAAGGGTCTTCTGGGTGACACCAGATGGTGGGATTATACACCATATGGGCAAACCTTACCATCATGCCCATATGTGGGCCTTCTCCGAACTGTTGGCATAAAGCCGGAAGCACACAATTGTATAGGATGTCTACAGACAAGCTATCAACTGAAGCAAAGATGAGACTGTTCTTGGGAAATGAAAAATCTTTACGGTATCCATATGAGACCAGCTTCAGAATCTGTCACATGTGCAGAAGCTCCAAGCAGAAGTAGAAAAGGCACCAGTTCTTTGGACACGTTTTTGGACTTTTTCAAAGTTTTTCAATTTTTCCTCTCAGCAAAACCTTTAAACACAATAGACCTCTGAATAGATCAATAGAGTCTAGTGATCTCCGTTTCCTCACACTGCTTTACTTTGTCAGGCCTCCGCACACATGTTTTGAAAAGAAAAGGACCCCTGCCCAGTCATTACACTCCTAACACAAACACACACCATTTCCCCTACTGGAGGTAGTGACAGAGAAGAGAACAGTAGCAGGTTTAGAGATCAATGTGAAGAATTCTGCTCATCCCCTCCATGCCATGGTATTCAGGAGCACCTTTATCACTTCCTGAAAGCACAACTGGGGATCTTTCTGCCTTTTTGCTATCAGGTCACACAATGATTTCTCTCAGCATGCTACTCTGCCCTTCTCACAACAAGCAGGACAGAGGGAAAATATGACAACAGTTTTAGTCACTTGCAGCACACCACTCAAATTATTGCTTGTTCTTTTTCTGTCTAATTTTGCACAAGTGTGAACCCTCCTTCACAGTAAAGCCATAACCTTACATTCAACACACAGTGAATATGAAGGTTTCAGTCATGTTTCTGCACTTACCTTTGTACTCTGTGGATCTGTAAGTCTAAATCTACCCTGATATCATGACACTGACACCAGTCATAAACTCTGGATATCATGTGCGAATCCAGGTGAAGAAAGTCAAGTCATTGTTTGGTCGTGGTTTCTTGAATTGTAATTGCACTCCCTATTTAAGTTTAAAGTTACATTTATTATATTTTCTGGTATGTTTGGGGGGGGGGTGTTACCCCATTTTCTGCCAGGTTGAATCATTGCCAGCTCTTACTCACACCCGCTCATTCTTCCCGTGGACATTTCACAATATTAAACATGACTCAAAAATGATTAAAAAGTATAACATGTCAAATTACTTCAGTAAAAGGGGGACATGCTGTTATTGTACAATAATCAATTTTGGGATGGTAACAATAACTCATGTCAGGCTGCATCATATCACCCTGTCATTCTTTATTTTCCTAAAAGCAGCAACCACCCTTTGTGTTTTATTCCTTACTTATACTACGTTGTGACTTTTCTTGCAGAAAGCAGATCAGAAAGTGACTACTTGAGATTGGGAATTTTTCAGCTTTGGTCTCATGACTCTGTTTTCTGTAACGGAATTTAAAAAAAGTTTAATTAAAACACAGAAGCAAAAAAAAATAATAATTAAAAAAAAAAATTTTTCTAGAGAACCATGTCTGTAGTTGTTCTGTAATTAAAATGCTGTGTTACATACGAGTGGAATTTAATTCAATTAAACCTCGGTTATGATTATTCAATGAATATTCATGCATACTCCTACTGCATTTGTCCTAATACACTTTCATATTGATTATTTCAATAATCTCACATCCACGTTGATATCCATATAGATTTTATATTTTAATTAAAGGAAGCATTTCCATATGGCGCTCAGCCTTGAATACTAGCTCAACACTTGTGATTGATGTGTAATAAATGAAGTTCTCATGGATATGAGCTTGTGGGAATAGAGAGACTAATGTCTGCCTTCAACGTGACCTTTGGCAGGCTGTTAGTCCCAGTTGTTTCCTGCGATTTCTCCTCTCATCCCAAATTTATGAACATGTGTAAACAACACTACTACAGAACATAGTAAATAAGCTATTCTGCATCTTTGGGATATTTTAGTGGATCCAATGTGGTTATTTCATAACCTGGAGTAGTTGTTGACCTCAATATCAGTCTGCTGGTTGCATCAATTCCTGAGCAGGATCTTTAAATCCACTTAAGGTGTGACCCAGCCATAACAAATGCAGATGGACTAATGTTTTTTGCGCAGGAGGAATTTTACGAAGTATTACTCAGAAATATGTCTGATTTTCAATGCTCTGGAAATTGCTAAAATCTCACCATGTTCGAAAAGGAAATGGGGGCCATGTACGTGTCTGGCTATACAAATATATATAATGATTGCGGATAATAGGAATGTACCTATTTGCTGGCTCAGCAGTGCTGGTGAAATGTGAAACGAGGGATATTGCATGTACCAAAATGTGTACACTGTGATTTTCAGTGCACAGATTATCCAGATGAATATTCATCCCAAATAAAATGAGTACTCTGATATTAATCTCAGCAAATAGATGTAAGGATTCAAGTATGAAAGACAGCCTAAGTCAAAAAATGTACTTTTCACAGTCCAGAATTTTGTACTGTATTTACTGTATTTTGAACAACAGTCAGCAGTTTATATACACTACCATTCAGAAGTGTGGAATCACTTAAAATTGCCTTGTTTTTTAAATAACAAACAACTTTTGGGTAAGCATAAGGAACTCAAAAGGGCCAAATTGGGATGGTTAGTTGACTGGGTCATGGCATCTCCAAAATGGCAGGGTGTGTGGGGTGTTTCCAGTATGCAATGGTAATAGTACCTACCAGAAATGGTCCAAGGAAGGACAACCAGTAAATTGCAACAGGGTCATGGGAGCCCAAGGCTAACTGATGCATGTAGGGAATGAAGGCTAGCCCACCCGATCCCTCAGAAGAGCTACTGCAGCACAAATTGCTGAAAAAGATAGATATGATAGAAAGGTATCAGAACACAGTGTATTGCAGCTTGCTGCATATGGTGCTGTGTAGCCGTACACCAGTCAGCGTGCCCTTGCCGACCCTCAATCACCACTGAGTGCACCTACAATGGGCATGTGAGCATCAGAACTAGACTATGGATCTATGAAAGAAGATGGCATGTTCTAATGAATCACATCTCTTACATTATGTAGATGGTCAGTTGTGTGTGCATCACTGGGAAAGACCACCACCACCACCAGGCACCAGGATGCACTATGGATAGAAGACAAGCAGGAGAAGGCAATGTGAAGCTCTGGGCAATGTTCTGCTGAGAAGCCTTGGTCCTGGCATTCTTGTGAAATATTACTTTGACACATACCACCTACATACTTGCCCATTGTTGCAGGCCAACTACACCCCTTCGTGGCAATAGTATTCCCTAATGACAGTTGCCTCTTTCAGCCCGATTAACATCCTGCCACAATACAAACATTATTCAGGAATGATTTGAGAAACATGACAAAAAAATTCTGGGTGTTGACTTGACTTGCTAATTCCTTAGATCTCAATTGATTGAACATCTGTGGGATGTGCTGGACAAGTCTGATCCATCTTGCTGCCAGATAACAACAGCATATGGGAACCTACACATACAAAGTGTACATGGACAGTGCACAAAGACATACAAAGGCCCATTTTCAGCAACCATGACTCCTGTGTTCCAATGGCACATTGTGTTAGATAATCTTATCAAGTTAAAAGGATAATTCATCATTAGAAATCCTTGTGCAATTATGTTAGCACAGTTGAAAATCATTTTGCTGTTTAAAGAAGCAATAAAACCAGCCATCTTTTGGCTGTCTGAGAATCTGGAGAATCAGCGTTTGGGGGTTCGGTTATGGTCAAAATGGCCAGAAAGAAAGAGCTTTCTTCAAAACTTTTTTGTATATTGTTGTTTTGAAAAATAAAGGCTATTCCATATGAGAAATTGCCAAGAGATTGAAGATGTCTTACAAAGGTGTGTACTGCACAGAACAGCACAAACTAGCTCTGGCCAGGATAGAAAAAGAAGTGGGAGGCCATGACGTACAACTGTGCAGGAGGGTAAATAAATGCGAGTTTGAGAAACAGACGTCTCACAGGTGCTTCTTTAGCAGCTTTATTAAATAGTACCCACAAAAGACCACTATCATCTTCAACAGTGAAGAGGTGACTCCAGGATGCTGGCGTTCCAGGCAGTGTTACAAAGACAAAGCCATATGTGTGACTAGCCAATAAATAGCAAAGGTTGAAATGGACCAAAGAACACATACACTGGACAGAGGATCATTGGAAAAAAGGCACAAAATAAATAAAAAGATACTGGAAGAGTGCTTGACACCATCTATCAAGCATTGTGGATGAAATGGGATTGCTTTGGTTCTGGGAAATTTGTACAGAGTAAAAAGAATTTTGAACAAGGAAGGTTATCATTCCATTTTGCCATGCCATGCCATACTCTGTGGATGGTGCTTTATTGGAGTCAAGTCCATCCTACAGCAGGACAATGACACAAAGCACAGCTCTAAATCATGCAGAACCTGTTTAGGGAAGAAACAGTCAGCTGGTATTCTGTCTGTAACGGATTGGCCAGCACTATCACCGGAGCTCAACCCTATTGAGTTGTTATGGGAGCAGCTTAACCGAGCAGCTTAATGGAAAAAAGTTTCCATCAAGCCAATCCAACTTGTGGGAGGTGCTTCAGGAAGCAAGGAATGAAATTGAAGCAGATTACCTCAACAAACTGACTGCCAAAACGCCAAAGGTCTGCAAGGTTGTAATTGCTGCAAATGGTGGTTTCTTTTATGAAAGTAATGTTTGAAACACAAATTGTTATTTCAAACAGAAATCATTATCATCGTCTTGATATCATATATTCATTTTGCAACTGTTTCATAATGAAAAATGAATAATGGTGTAAAAAATGTGACACTTTTTGAGTGATTCCAAACTTTTTAATGGTAGTGTAGTATATCATGAAGAGACATGCTGCCATACAGTAACTTATAAATATTATTGACTGGACAAGTGACACAGCTATTTTCTAATTTCTTCCTTTAATAAAGCCATATGACCCACATGCCATCCCGGTTGCTAAGGCAACCAGAAAGATGGGCTGCATCCAGCTGGTGTGACTCTGAGCAGAGCCTGCAGTGATCAAGCGATAATGCCTTTCATTACGCACAGCTCCCACGACTGCTTCATAATGTTCACCAGCCCAGGTGTTCCAGCTGCTGCCTGCATGGACGAATAAAAAACACCGCTTAGGCACATTACCAGTGATCAATTCTGGCTGAGGCATGCACTCTGCATTTAAAAATAAGTTGGTTTAGGTAGCTCAAGCTCAATCTTTAACACATTTTTTCCTGAAGCTTTTCTCACTGAATGCACAATTTCTGGTAAAGGTTTGGAAAATGCGATCTCACGAAGGGTCACTGATTCAGTATCCTTTTGTGAAAACCTGCCTGATTTGCATACATGAAACCATTCTCCAAATATTAAGTATATCAATGAGTCTTTAATCACTCGGCTGTCTGTTCTAAAGATCAGCTAATTGAAAGGCACTGTATGCTCAGCATCCCTCGATATCCCCAGTGTTCCATCAACAAAGTCTTCAGACAGAATCAGGACCCAAGATGTCATTACCAGAAATACATCTCTTTTCAAGCACTACTCCAGGTCTCTGTCTGTTGTCAGACAGCAATGGAGTATAGCCAAACTGAGAGCTTTCACTGCTTTGTTTTTGTGTCTGGGTTGGAGCTATCACTTAAAATTGATATGCACCGGGCATAAAGTTTCTGTTGCTGTTTTAAGGTATGGAGTCAGTTTGCAGAGTCGCTCCAGGAGGTGAAGGGACAGTCAATCTATTATGCAGGTCCTTTACTTAATACAAGCCATTCATCATTCTGTGACACTATCAAAACATAATGCCTTTGCTACTCAGAACATTCAGGTACATGCCCTTATTCATAGGCAAAAAATGCAGGACGCTGTCAGGAAAGGATTTTCACTCTTATCGCACTTATTGTCATTGATTGTATCTAAAAACTTATTTAGAAAAAGTCACAGAAAGTTGAGCACAAGTGAAGTAGCTTTGTAGACAAGACAAATATGCACATGGGATATCTATTAGTCATTGAAGATGGGCTTACTGTTGAGCTCATTGCTCAGACAGGGAAATATTTCTATAAATCTTTTATGTGGTAGTAGAGCTGCTTTTGCAAATTTGTCACAAAGCTATTTTGTGTTTGACACCAACACAGGGATATATCTATAGTAAGGATTGCGAACAGAGGTTAATACAGTAGTGGTTCAGTTCAGTGGTTCAGTTCAGCAACTTTCTTGTAAGCTCATTATAACATACCTTTACCCACTGGTTTTAGTGTAGCTGCTAAACTGTTTATATTCATAGACTGAAACTTTAAAGAGGTTAAAGTCTCCCAAAATTGGTGAGGCATTTACACACACACACACACACAAACAAATGAGGAATAAAACAAGATGGGGAATTCTCAGTGACAGGATGGGGAGCTGATGAGTTGATTCATTTCCTATAACAGCATATCCCAAAGTATTTTATTACTCTTATACCACAGCGATTTGCCAACATTTTTTTGTTGAAGAACAGCATGTCTTTTTGTGCATTTATAGTTACAGTTATTGCTGTGAAATTTCTGTGAAACAAGAACGTTGTGTTATAAGTTCCTCACAAGCCTCTTTGGAGCTTTGCATTTTTATCAAGAACTCCTTTGCCCTGAAGACTTTCCTGTATTGGAAAACCTAAAATTACAGCTCTACCTCCAAAATGCTAAATGTGCTAAATCGCCTCCCAAAAATCTCTGATTTAGCCACTATAAAAATGCTAATGCATTAAGATATTAATTCATATATTAATATTATGAGCACATTAATATAAACCTTTTAATCAAGCAAGATTGTCAGAGTAGCTGTTAAAAGAAAAATAACCAACACCCATTTTGACCAACCAGATTTGAGATTGCAGCACTCCATTTGCATATTGGAACACATTAGGCTAATATATTTTATGATGCATTAACACTTGACTGTTATTTCGTTTGACTGTTTGAACATTCTAATGAATCCCCCTAAGATGAGATAATAAAAAAAACACACATTTTGTGAAGTTTAGAGTGATTTGAGGATAGTTTATTAGTTACCATAAGGCTGTTAGTTCAAATCCCAGAGTGCCACAGAAAGACCTCTAACCCTCAACTGTTCAACTATGGAAACTGTATTCAGCCTCACATTCAGGTCTTTGAAGATTACTTCTGGTAAATAAATAAATAAATAAATAAATAAATAAATAAATAAATATTGCAGCAGATTTTTTTTTAAAACAATTGTGCTGGTATAGTCAGAAAAGTGTAAGGAATGATAACTGCACAACACAAGACCATTGTGAAAGTTGAAGAATTACTAGAATGCTATTTAATAGACATGTCAAAGAGATTTTTAGCATTCAATAACTTATCAAAACAGTGCAGAAATTAAATTTGTTCTCTTATGCCATAAATAGTCTGTCCTGATTTTTTTAAAAAAAGGAATAAAACACAATCAGGCATGCTGTTATAAGAAAATAATGAATAACCATGTGGTGTGATATGACCTAATATGAAGCATAGTTACTGTTACTGTCAGGTAAGCAGGCAGTGGTTGTAAAAGCAGAAGAGCTTTAATAAACACGAAGGCTAACAAATACATCCAGAAACATGAATCAAGAGGCAAGGTAAAAAAAAAAACTAGGCAATAGTCAAAACATTAATAAACAGGGATATCAAAGGCTGTGGCAAATGCAAACAAAAGGCAAAATCAAAGTAAAATCAAGCATGGAACAAAGGCTTGGCGTTAACACAACAGGATAAGACAACAAGAAGACACAAGGTAACTAATGTTCTTAAACGCAGTGCACTTTGATTCAAATAAACTCAAAACAGGTGCAAACAATTAAAGCTCAGGAGACTGTGAAGTGCGTGGTTCATGTGGTGCTTTGTAGTCCTCGGCAGCCATGGTTGGAGACCACTGAGACTGCTGGGCTACGGCAGGGTGCTGTGACTGGGACACAGATGACTAGGGTGACATGAAAGTTACATCCTAAAGTTTTTTATTTTCCAGCACATCCTGAAGTTTTTTAGTCCATTTATACCACAGCAGTTTGATAGTGATTGTCATACTTTTTATCCAGTTACATATAATGTTGTAGAACATCTGTGAAACTGTTATTACTTATAGTTATAGAAGCTGTAAACAGTAGTTCCCTCAAAAGTCTTACTTCATCTTGAACTTGATAAGACATGAAAATGTAGCTTGTCTTGCTATCATAAAAAAGGGAACAAAAATGCAACAATATTTAATAGCAGTCTTGCATTCAACAAGAAAGTTTTCATGCAAATTTTACTAAAAAAAACCCCGATTATGTATCAGAATGAGTGCATTAATATAAACCCGTGATTGGCCTTGCAGCTGGAACGATTGCCAGAGCTGCTTTAAGGAATTTAATCAGAACCTTCTGGCCAATCAGATTTGAGAATTCAACAGCAATCATGTTGCGACATCATTTGTACCAGTATCTATTAGCATAAGATTAATGGTATAATAATTACAGATTTCCGTTTCACATTACACTTTTATTCAGTATCAGCACAACCAAGCTGGGCTTTTACCTGCTGATGCTGCAATGACAGCAGGGTCTATATATTGAGAAAAATAATATAGAGAGAAACCAAACCAGAATCCCATGGAGATGCAGAGGAGAAAGTGTTATATTAATGGCTTAGGTGATTGACAGTAGCATGTCTTAATGTTGTAGTGGTGATATAGTGTTGCTTTATGGCTGGATTCGAAATCTAATACTCTGAAGGCTAGCACCATTGTCAATATGATTTTTCCCAAAAAAAAAAAAAAAATGGGAACATGCTTTCATGTTAAGTGTTTATTTCTTAGGGGCAAGAAGTACCTGCTTTCACATGCTAATGTATTCACCTGGGGAGTTATCAGCTCTTAAACAGACCTTTTCGTGCACCTCTAGCTGGTAAAAACAGGTGGTGTTTGAAATCAGAGTTAAATTCTCCAAGTTGTCTGTAGGGAATCATCTCATTCCTATTACTTCATTTTTTTCAGCAGTTCTTCAGTAATAATTACATCTGAACTGTGGTTTATTATTTATAACCTAGGCTCCTGTGGGAAGAACTGACTACTTAACACTGCCTCTTCATGCTAAGACCACAGAAAAGTTGACTATAAACCCTGGGGAATGCAACACAAAGGGTTTAAGATCTGAAGCAAAGATATTCCTTAAGGTGCACCACTTAAAATATACAACAAGGTAACCTATATTTAAAAATCAAACCTACTAGGCTGCCACTGTGGTAGAATTTTATATCATCCTACCTGGAAACATGAGGTTGTAACTAAAAAAACTGGTCATACTGTATGGCAATACAATGAGCCTTGAAACTCCAATTTTCTTTCACTGGACTATACTACAACATACAGCAATTTACAATATACAAGTATAAGATGATAAGCATTGGATAAACCATATAATTTTAGTGTATTTTGTTAAAACGTTACATTAAGGTTCCCTTTGCTGACATTAGTCAATATAATTCATGATCATGAAGTAACATTACATAACTGACACTTTAATTAGTTATGAACTTTTATAAGTTGAACAACACTTTAATGACATTGTTAAGTGACAAAATTCATGATCCCATTATTCATAAATGGAGACCATAAATTATCATTTATGAACATGCTATAAATTAGTTTTTGCTGATTTTTGACACTTATTATTTTTTTTCATGGAATGAATAAACAGTAAAATAAGGTATATTTCATTCCAAATTATAACAAACATCAATGAATGCATGTGTTAATACACATTGTCAATGATAAATGCGGTTAAATTTGCAGATAAATCAAATTCTGGATTTTTTTTTTTTCTGAAATTTATGACATTTCTGGGCAATTTAGAGAAGCCAGTTGACCTAACCTGCATGTCTGCGGGAGGAAACCAGAGCACCTGGAGGAAACCCCACACAGCCACAGAAAGAACATGCAGACACCACGCAGACAGGCCCCAACGTTTTTGAACCCAAAACCTTCTTGCCGTGAGCAACTGTGCTAACCACTACAACCGCTAATACCACCCTCCAATCTCTTCAAAATGTAAATAATTACAAATAGGCTGAAGTTATAATATTTACATCCAGTACAGTATTTGAATGTGAATGGTTCCGCTGCTGCCCTGTGGTGGACTAGCGACCTTCCCAGGGTGTACCCCGCCTCTCGCCCGAAGATGCTGGGATTGGCTCCAGCTTCCCCGCGACCCGGATGGATAAAGCG
>JAQMYM010004825.1:0-12033 GCA_030014255.1 Parauchenoglanis ngamensis
TTTAAGACATGAAGTGTCTTTTAAGTAATAAAAATAAAGAAAAAAACATTGAATTAGAAGGTGTGTCCAAACGTTTGACTGGTAGTGTACAGTGGAATAGAATTGTAAAAGCCAGACTAAAAATTAAGAATATAAGACTAAGTAGTTGGGATAAATTATTTGCCAAATGAATAATGATATAATAATAATAATTAGTCAGAAATTACCACTTCTACAGTAATTATTTAAGTACACTGCAGTTACTACCAGGAGTCTATGTATAGACCGACCCCCAGACCCTCATATATCAGCACACATACAGGCACCTCAAACAAGATGCTTACAGGTAAATCAATAGCTCTCATTACACAGGTGAAAAACAACATCTCTCTGACTCTTTGCCCTTCATCACTCCCCTCCAGCTGGGAAATCAGTGACACAGAGGAGAAGCACAGTGTTGTTCAGTCAGGAATGCTTGCATGGCAAATTCCACCCTAACGCCTGGCGTTGTGTTGCTAGGTATACTGTACACACTAACCACTATGCTAAGTCAGCCTCTGTACCCTACAGCCTTACAGGGGAAAATGAGCCTGTTTTCTGTGTTTGTAATACTCCCACACATCACCAGTGACAGGATGGCTGAAAGCCCAGTGTAGTGCTGTCGAAAAAAGTTACTGTAGACTGACAGAGGGAGGAAGAAGAGCTTCCTTTTGGCCAACATCAAGATGAAAGATAACACTGGGGTCTTTTTTGTCTGTCAGCTGCATAAAGAAGGGATGTGTGTGTACTTGTACTTGCTACATATTGAGGACAGAAAAACTTATTTAACAAACAGATTGAGGACATTTTTGGGAAGTGAGAACATTTTGTCTGGTCCACACTTTGTGGCTGTTTGAAAGGTAAGACTTGGTTTTAGTGTTCAGGTTAAAATTAGGTTTAGGTTAGGGTTAGGGTAAGGGTTGTTGTTAGGCATTTAGTTGTGATGGTTAAAGTTATGGTAAGGGGCTAGGGAATGCATTATGTCAGTGAATGTGCTCACAAAGATAGAAGAACAAGTATGTGTGTGTGTATGTGTGGGTGTGTTACGTTACAGCTAATTGCATTAATGAAGCAGTCACAAGCCAGGTTTCCATCCAAGTGACTTAATGGTACATTAGGCAAGATTATCGAGATTATTCAAGATTGGAGCTCTAGTGGTTAAGTAGGGGAAGTTCAACATTAGAGTGTTTTCTTGAATCCACCCCTCCCATTCTCACCCATGTACATAAAATTTCTCTATCTTGGCAAGCACAAACAAGGCTTATTTTAGTTTTACAACATTTTTTGTCATTACATTTTCTGGACCAAGCACAGCATGGTTTTTTGCTCAAAGTCCAAGGGTCTGGCTGAGCTGGGCATTTTATTTTAAAGTTCAAGCCTTTATTCACATACAAAGAGCTATAAAGTGTATAATTCTTGCAGTGAAAATCTTAATTGCAACTTTCTGAGCTGTGCAAATGTCACACTAAAGACACATAAGACTCACAACAATGCAGGACAATAGCAATAAATATCTTTGTACAAAATACACATCGCAATACACAAGCGCATCTGATATCACTCACACCAAACCTGCACATTCATGTACATATATGTGTATAGTGTATGTGTGTGGTGCTAGAATGATTTACATATTAGAGCAGTCCATAGATGCAAATGGGTGTGTGAGTGTGTGTCCATAATAAAGCAGTAAAGGAGATTATCTCTTGGTCTGATCCGGGGTCCCATTCAGAGCTCTAATCGCTTGTGGAAAGTAGCTCCTCCTGAAATGCTCCATGTTGGATCTCATGCTGTGGTGGAATTTTTTCTGTGACAGGTTAAAAACAGTGGTGGTGAATACTGGGGCTAGCTGGTCGGGTCAGGACTTCCTTGGATTCCGTCTGAGTTTTCTGAATGTTGACCCTCATGAAGGCTTACCCACCTTCATGTTCAGTGACTCTTATTGTGCTTTCTCTTCTGACAACAGCAACATTTTCAGGAGATGATCATTCCACTGCTTTAACTTGAGGGATAAAGCAATCACTACTGCTAGTGCTAGTGCTCTTGGCATCAAAGTGTGCATAGGAGGGAGTTTGCCAAAGAGATTTTAGTGATCGTTCTCAGCACTCTCCATGTTCTCCTGGTGTCATGCTGCTGGAATGGAAACTCCAGCTTGTCCTGTAGCTTCCTGTTCCTTTACAGCTCTACTCAATACATAAGGTGCCTTCTTCTTTCCCAGAAATGAGCATGGGGGTCTAGTGCATGAGACTTGTGTGCCGAGAGCGGTGTGCCGAAGAGCGGTGTGCCGATAGCGGTGTGCGGGGAAGCGGAAGTGCGGCGAGCCGGCCCCTAACAACCAAAATACTTTCCAACGTCTGTTCTCTGGAAAATGGACTGGACTATATCCGACTCCAGCGGACTAGCCAGCGCGAGTTCGCTAAAAGCTGTCTTTTATGTAGCACTTGGTCCTGGAGAGACGCTGTCTCGTTTCACTGTACACTGTATTACATGTATATGGTTGAAATGACAATAAAAATCCACTTGACTTGACTTGACTTAATCAGCAAAGGTGACCACTTATCGTAATGTTGTAGATCTGTCTCTGTAGGGGCCTGGACTAGCCATTCGAGCAAAAAACCCAACAGTTGGGGGATCTCCCCATCATTTTCATGGGATGCTCTCCAAGGAGGTGCCCAGTAGAAGCTTGTCGACCTATCTCGGGGTCGTCTGGGGATCACACTTCTCCATTCCCGGACCGGCACTCTGTTCAGGTGGCTTGGAAACCTTGCAGTGTTAACAAGAGCCACTCGGGCAGAGAGGTGAGTCTCCTGATTGTACTGGGAACCAGGCATTACCTAAAGGCGTCTTGAGTATTTTGCATTGTTTTCCAAAAAAAATATATATATAATAATTTATTATAATAATAGCAGTAGCAGCAGGAGTAAAAACTTTTATTATATTAACAACAATACAGATAATATTGATGATGAGAGGAAAAATGACATTACTATGAACGCTCTACTGTATTGTTCAAGGTTAATTTTGACAGTAGAGTTTGATATACAAAACGGTATATTGATCTGATTTTTTCCGCCCAGTAGATGGCAGCATAGGATAAGCTATCGTGTGCATTTCCAAGAAAAATAGTTTTACAGAAAAAATAAGCTATGGACATAAGAAATAAGTAAAAGATAAATAAATAGGACTAATAATTCTTAATAAAAACAAGTAAAAAATAATAAAACAAATTAAAATAAAATACAATTAAATTAAAGAAAATAATAATTATTGAATACCAACATTAACATCCAGACACCAATTCAGACAGTGGTGATGATAATCAGTGAGATCTACCTTTTAGCAACTGTGATGGAACTTTTCTAATACATTTAATAACATGGGACAAAATACACAAAATAATAAGATAATAAAATGAATACATACCATGTTACAGACACCGAATTGGACCTGGGACACAGGCAGGGGCCTGTGCATCAAACTTTAATTCTCCTTATTTATTAGGCCTAATAAGGTAAATTCTAATTTTCTAACACTAATGTGAAGGAGGAGATGTCACTTGGTGTCGAAAGAATCCCTTGGGATGGGCCTTCGAGGGTTAAAAGCCACCCAGGCTCTTAGGCTCATCCAAGTCCCGATCTGCGGGGCACCAGGGGGTTCTGTGAGCTAATCCCACCATTTAGTCGCACCCTCCTTTCCCTGAAGGACTCTGAGAAGCTCCACTCTTAGTCTGGATGTCTCTTACCCTTTTCCTGACCCCAGACACTCTCCTTCTCTCTATTATAGCTATAATGAAGCCCAAATAGGAAGGGAGGCTTGGTGTCTGGTGCCCAGGAGGATACCATGGTGCATACAAACCTTGGTCCAGTGGTGAAGAGTGCTCAACGTTGGCCCGATTTCGGTTGGGCCGCGGATTTCCTGTAACCCTTAACCACACAGGTGTCTAGGATTTGTGATGGGGGAGTCCTTGTAAATTCAAAAACCTAATCCTAACCCTAAGAAAGAGAACATGGTGTTTTGAAAGCAATATTTAACATTGCTATCAAATATATATAATTAATATTAGCTGTAGTCTTAGATATTTAAAACAGAATATTGCTATGACTTTTTACACCCACTAGATGATAGCATAGTTCGAGTTCAAGTGGCTTTATTGTCATTTCAACCATATACAGGTGATACAGTACATAGTGAAACAAGACAACGTTTCTCCAGGATCAAGGTGCTACATATAAGACAACACAGAAGTACAAAAGTGCACGTGTGCAAAAGAAGACAACATAAGACAACATGAAGTGCATGTGTGCAAATGCGCAAACAGTGGAAACATCACGAGACAAGACAGTGCAGCGCTAATCCAAATCTAATGTGCAAAAATGGTAGAGGTAGAAGAATGTACATTTGTGTATGTGTCAATCCAGTCCCTGAGTGTTAAGAAGTCTGATGGCTTGGGGGAGGAAACTATTACAGAGTCTGGCATTGAGGGCCCAAATGCTTCGGTACCTCTTGCCAGATGGCAGGAGGGTGAAGAGTGTGTGTGAGGGATGTGTAGGCTCTTCCACAATGCTGGTGGCTTTGTGGATGCAGCATGTGTGGTGAATGTCAGTGATAGAAAGAAGAGAGACTCCGATAATTTTCTCTGCTGTTCTCACTATGCGCTGTAGGGTCTTGCTGTCTGATACGGTGCAGTTTCCATACCAGACAGTGATGCAGCTGCTCAGAATGCTCTCAATAGCCCCTCTGTAGAAGGTAGTGAGGATGGGTGGTGGGAGATAGGCTTTCGTCAGCCTTTACACGAAGTAGAGATGCTGCTGGGCTTTCTTGGCTATGGAGCTGGTGTTGAGGGACCAGGAGAGGTTCTCTGCCAGGTGAACACCAAGATAATTGGCGCTCTTGATGATCTCCACAGAGGATCCATCAATGTTTAGTGGAGAGTTGTCGCTCCGTGCTCTTCTGTCAACAATCAACAATCATCTCTTTGGTTCTGTCCACGTTCAGAGACAGGTTGTTGACTTTGTACCAGTCTGTTAGCTGCTGATGTAGGGTGGTGGCAATGGCATCATCTCTGGACTGGTTGGGGCGATAGGCACACTGCAGGGGGTCCAGTGAGGGCGGCAGTAGGGTCTTGATGTGCCTCCATGACGAGCCTCTCGAAGCACTTCATCGTGATGGGTGTGAGTGCAACAGAACAATAGTCATTGAGGCAGGACACTGAAGACTTCTTTGGCACGGGAACGATGGTGCTGGCTTTGAAGCACTTCGGGATGAGAGCAGTGCTCAGGGAGATGTTGAAGATGTCAGTGCGAACATCTGCCAGTTGGTCTGAACATTCTCTGAGCACTCTCCCAGGGATGTTGTCTGGTCCAGCAGCCTTCCATGGGTTATCTCTGTTAAGAATTTTACTCACATCAGCAGTGGTCAGATGAAGCACCTGGTCACTGTGAGAAGGGGTGGTTTTCCTCACTGTAATGTTGTTCTGTGCATCAAACCATGCAAAGTTGTTATGCACATCTGGTAGGGAGGCATCACTGTCACAAGCAAGTGTAGTTGTCCTGTAGTCAGTGGTGGCCTGGATGCACTGCCACATGCGCCGCATGTCACCACTGTCTTGAAAGTGGCTGTGGATTTTCTGGCCGTGTGCGCGCTTTGCTGCTCTGATGGCTCGAGACAGTTTGGCCCTCGCTGTTCTTAGGGCCGCCTTGTCACCTGCTCTGAAGGCAGAGTCACAGGTCCTCAGCAGTACACACACACCTCTGCAGTCATCCATTTTGGTTGGAGCGTGTAATGATGGTCTTGGAGACAGTGACGTCATCTACACACTTGCTGATGTAGCTGGTCACTGATGACGTGTACTCCTCCAAGTTGGTGTTGTCAGCATTGGTTGCAGCCTCCCTGAACATATGCCAGTCAGTGTGCTCAAAACAATCCTGAAGAGCAGAGATGGCTCCTGCTGGCAAGGTTCTCACCTGCTTCAGAACCAATTTGGTGCATCTGATGAGTGGTCTGTATGCCTGCATTAGCATAACAGAGATGTGGTCTGAGTACCTGAGTTGGGGGCGGGGCTCTGCTCAGTATGTGTCGGGAATGTTTGTGTAAACAACATCCAGCGCATTTGTCCCTCTCATTGCAAAGGCCACATGCTGATGGAATTTAATAAACAATAAGCAAACAATACAATAAACTTTGTAACAATAAGCTTTAAACACATTCCTGCTTCAGTTCCTGCCATACAGCCTGTTCCAGCTCCAGTTCCAGTTTCCATGCCAGTTCCAGTTTCTGAGTTAGTTTCTGTTTCGGTCACAGAGCCCAACCCAACTCCAATCACAGAGCCTGATCAAGCTCCAGTCACAGAGCCAAATCAAGCTCCAGTCACACAGCCCGTTCCAGCCACAGAACCTGCTCCAGTCACAGCCACAGCCACAGAGCCCACTCTAGTCACAGCTACAGCCACAGAGCCCACCTCATTTATGGCCACAGCCACAGAGCCCATTCCAGTAGCACAGCCTGCTCCTTTTCTACCCACAGCCTGTTTCAGTCTCCATGCCTGTTCTGGCTCCAGTCTCCTCACTTGAGCCTGCCTATTTTTTCACTCATTACTATCAGCCTCCCTTGGGCAACTATGGGGATTTCTTTGCACTCAAACACAGACCCCATACAAATTTTGTGCAGTGGGCATACTGCCACAATCAGTTTGATGACACCATAGATTCTGGTGTTTTGCAGTTCTTGGATACTCCTTAATTTGCACTTCATTTGATCAGAACAGTTCTCAACAATGGCCCTCCCATGACTCACAGAGGCATTGTGATGTAAGTCAGCAACTGTTGGGACACCATTAATCTCTTTAGACGGCTGAATGAAAGGGAAGGCTTTGCCACTGCACTTTGCTCTGTATCCTAGTAGCCTGTAGTTCCCCATTTTCTCTGGCCAGGAAAAGTGAAATGGGGGTTCCTTAACATCTTTGCATCATGGACCCTTGCTGGTGGGCCAATGAAAATGTCTATAAATATTCCCATCTCATCCACAATGCCCTGGAGCAGAATGGAGTAGTATGCTTTCTGGATAACGTAATCATCACCATAAAGCTGTGACCTTATATGACAACTATCAATGACTCCAATGATCTTTCTGATGCCATAGACCCTTAAGGAATGCATTGATGGCTGTCTTCTGGCAGTCTGATGGCCATATGATGTAGTGGAATTCAAATTTACACCCAGCATCAAGGACCTTGATAATCATACCGTGGGCTATGCCTTGGGAACAACAAATTTGCCTGATATTTCTCTGAATGTGTTTTGATTGGTTATGAATATAAAAATATCAGAACTATCTTGTTGAGTGATACCTCAGGTCAACCACCAGTGGCATGGTTTTCTTTGAGCCCTGGTGCCCTCAGCTGGACTATAAGAATGTCTAACTCAGCATAGGTGCGACAGACATGTCTCTGGAAAGTGGTGTCATCCATTATCATCAGTACCTCCTATGCAATTCCTGTTTTTAAAATCCTGGGCTTGGATGGTGATATAGGAGTATTACTATTATAGGAAGGATTCCTGAGGTGGTAGGGAAACCCCTAGCCCGCTGAGCTATAGCCCCTGTGTGTTAATCTGGAATGATTGACCACAAGACTGTTCCTCAATAAAACTTTCCCTAACCAAATAAATAGTATAACGACAAGCAATAATTTTGCTTTATATAATAGATATATGTACAGTATATGAATCCCCTTCCCCCTTTTTTAAACCAAAATATACTTGCTTTTCTTTTTTAACCAAAATATCTCCTCCGTTTCTTCTAAACCAAAATATATTGCTTTACTTTTTTTAACCAATATATCTCCTCTATTTCTTTTAAACCAAAATATATTGCTTTTCTTTTTTGACCAAAATATCTCCTCCATTTATTTTAAACCAAAATATATTGCTTTTCTTTTTCAACCAAAAAATTTCTTCCTTTTCTTTTCTTTAAACCAAGATATATTTGCGTTCCTTTTAAATCAGAATATTTCTCCCATTTCTTTCTCTTTGCTCCGACAGAGTGGCATGCAACATATAATGTCTGCATGCCGAGCTGCGTAGATTGGCGTCTTTTAAGCACGGCTCACAGCTGCGGCGCGTCTCCCCCGATTGCGGCCACGTGATCATCGCCTAGTAACTGGGCCTACATTAGGACCCCGGGTTGGCCGAGGCTCCGCCTGTGAGGTGACTGGCAATGCCACAATGGCTCATGATGTTACATTTACTCTCCTAAGTATAAGTAAAGACAGTTGTATGATTTAATGTAATGGGCAAACAAACTTTTTAAATGATTCAACCAACCACAATGCATATGACTATTTTTAAGCTATGGGGTGTGAATGTATGTGGCAACTCTAAGCCACAGTGATGATCTATTTAGCCAAATCTATTTCAACAGAGGACTGTGATGGGAAAATGAAATTGAAATCTGTATATCAGCATTTGTGCCTTAATAATTGATATCTGCACTAAGGAAAGAGAACATGTTGTATTATCTATCCATCCATTATCTATATCGCTTTATCCGTCTGGGTCATGGGGAAGCTGGAGCCAATCCCAGCATCTTTGGGCGAGAGGAGGGGTACACCCTGGGCAAGTCTACACAGGGCCAACACAGACAAACAGCCACAACACTCACATTCACACCTGTGGGCAATTTAGAGTAGCCAGTTGACCTAATCTGCATGTCTTTGGACTGTGGGAAGAAACCCACACATGCACGGGGAGAACATGCAAACTCCACACAGAAAGGCACCCTGGGTGACCTGGGGATCGTACCCAGGACCTTCTTGCAGTGAGGCGGCAGTTCTAACCACCAAGAGGGCACACAATCCAGTGTATTTCTGTGTGCCAGTCCAAAGCCCAGATAAATGGGGAGGGTTGTGTCAGGAAGGGCATCCAGTGTAAAACTTTGCCCAATCAAACATGCAGACAAAAACACAAATTTCCATACCAGATCAGTCGCGCCCCGGGTTGACAACAGCCGCTGCCAGTACTGTTAGCCAACAGGGTGCTGGCAGAAATTGGGCTACTGTTGGCCGAAGAAGAAGTAGCAGAGGAGGAAGGCAAGTCTGGAGGAAAGAGGAGAGGAGGAAGGTAAAGAGAGTGGACGTGAGGGTAGGAACTTTGAATGTTGGTAGTATGATTGATAAAGCGAGAGAGATTGCTGATATGACAGAGTGAAGAAAAGTTGATTTATTGTGTGTGCAAGAGACCAGATGGAAGGGGAGTAAGGCTACGTGTATTGGACAGCGTTCAAATTGTTTCACCATGGGGTGGATGGGAGGAGAAATGGGGTAGGGGTTAAACAGGTGGATTACATCCTATGCAGGAGGACTAGCCTGAAGGAGATTGTAGACTGCAAACTGGTGGGAGGATAGGCAGCATAGGATGGTGGTATGTAGGATGACATTGGAGATCAAGAAGACCCAAGGATCAAATGGTGGAAGTTGAAAAAGGAAGACTGTAAGGTGGAGTTCAGCGAGGAATTAAGACAGGCACTGGGTGGCAGTGAAAAGTTACCAGATAGCTGGGCAACTACAGCAGAAGTGGTAAGGAAGACCACTAAAAAGGTGCTTGATGTGACATCTGGACAGAGGAAGGACAAGGAAACCTGGTGGTGGAATGAAGATGTACAGGGAAGAGGCTGGCAAAGAAGAAGTGGGATAATCAGAGAGTTGAAGAAAGTAGACAAGAGTACAAGGAGATGAAGAGTAGGGTGAAGAGAGAGGTAGCGGAGGCTAAAGAAAAGTTGAATGGTGGATTGTATGAGAGGTTGGTCACTAAGGATAGAGAAAAGGATCTGTACCAATTGGCTAGGCAGAGGGATTGAGCTGGGAAAAATGTGTAGCAGGTTAGGGTGATAAAGGATAATGATGGAAATGTACTCAAGCAAGGAGAGTTGGGCAGATGAAAAGAGTACTTTGAGGGTCTAATGAATGAAGAGAATGAGCGAGAGAAGATTGGATGATGTGGGGATTGTGAATAAGGAAGTGCAATCGATTAGAAAGGAGAAAGTTAGGACAGCTATAAAGAGGATGAAAAATGGAAAGCCTGTTGGGTCAGATGACACACCTGTGGAAGCATGGAAGTGATTAGGAGAGATGGCAGTGGAGTTTTTAACCAGATTGTTTAATGTAATCTTGGGAAGTGAGAAGATGCCTGAGGAGTGGAGAAGAAGTGTACTGGTGAAGATTTTTAAGAATAAGGGTGATGTGCAGAGGTGTAGTACCTCTAGAGAGATAAAATTGATGAGCCACAGCATGAAGTTATGGGAAAGAGTAGTGGAAGCTAGGATAAGAAGGGAGGTGATGATTAGCGAGCAGCAGTATGATTTCATGCCAGGATGGAGTACCACAGATGCAATGTTTGGCACCCTGGGTGACCCGGGGATTGAACCCAGGACCTTCTTGTTGTGAGGTGACAGTGCTAACCACTATAAAGTGACTCCTTGCATTTTCATCCAAACCTGTGGATGCAGACAATATCAACTGCAAATCTTTCCATAGTCTGAATATACAGGAATGTACAGGGTCCAGCTGGCCCTACACTGTTATTAATTAAATTGAGATGAAATCTGCATATTCTTTAAAAGATCCTGTAACTTTTGCTTCTTTGGATTTAATTTCTGTTACCCAGGCATGTAGCTGCAGGGGCCCTAGACCAAATAAGGTTTAAAGTTTAGAGGACGTCAGACCCATGGCTAAAATAGTTCTTTGGAATGTCAGACAAATGTTCAGATCATTCCAAACTGGATATTACATTTTGAGTACTGAACAGAGTACTGAATCACCCCTTCTCAGAGATGCTTCTAAGCCACTTTAATACCCTTTCAGGCAAAGAAAGTCACTGTTTATGCCATCCAATGAAAGGTGCCAGATCTCAAATATTGAAGCAGCATTACCAGGCTCTGTCCATGAATATTTTGAGCATCATCACTGCCTTACAGGTGGCACAAGGTATGAAAAAGTTGTTACCACTAAAGTTTTAACCTGACTTTAACCTCAAACTCATGCATATTTAACCAACACCTATTCTATGGGGGAGTTTAATGGCGTTCTGCTGGGGACAGAGGCTATCCCTGTACGCTGTACTTGCTGCCACCGTACACAGAACCAGAGTAGCAGAGTGGAGATGTATAATTACAAATTTTGGGGAGGTGCACGTCAGGTATGGCATAGGCTACACCATAGGCTACACCATAGGCGACGCTGTAAACTACACGGCTACCCCATACCCTACTCTGTAGGTTTGATGCAGAAGTATAAATTGGCCTTTAGTCCTCATTAGGTACTGGACAATCTGATGAACTGTCAGGAGTTTCCATCATGAGCAATGCCCACAAGCCATTCATTTTTGCAAAGATAACTCCAAGGACTCCAAGCACTTTTTCTCTGATTTTACTTATTGGTGTAAAAAAATAACACACAAGAAATTAGATCTGCACAATGTGTAAAGGGTGTGTTAAGAGAATTAGTTTTTTGTATTAAATTCAACTGCAAGTCAAATCAAGTAACTTTTATTGTCATTTCAACCACATACAGATGATACAGTACACAGTGAAACAAGACAATATTCCTCCTGGACCATGGTACTACATACAAGGCAACACAGAATTACAGAAAGTGTCACATGTGCAAACGTGCAAACATTGCAGGCAGTGCAGACATCACAGGGCAGTACAATAAAGGACATAAAGAAAGTGAGACAAAGAGAAGGTGCAACATAGTGACAGTGCAGTGCTGACCAGTACCCAGTCCTACTGATATAAGGTGCAGTGCTGTATTGAGTTGTGCAAGTCATATCAATTCAAAACCATGACATCGTATGCATAGTTGAATGCATTCGGCATGCGGGTGTGTGTGTGTGTCTGTGTGTGTGTGTGTGTGTGTGTGTGTGTGTGTGTGGATGTGCGGGTGTGTGTGTGTGTGTGTGTGTGTGTGTGTGTGGATGTGCGGGTGTGTGTGTGGGCGTGTCTGTGTGTGTGTGTGTGAGTGAA
>JAQMYM010004826.1:0-12032 GCA_030014255.1 Parauchenoglanis ngamensis
CTCTCACACACACTCTCACACACACTCTCACACACACTCTCACACACACACACACACTCACACACACACTCACACACACACACTCACACACACACTCACACACACACTCACACACACACTCACACACACACTCACACTCGCTGATGTCAGGCGTTCAAAATGGAAAATATTTTCCTGTAATGACCTGCATTTATTTCAGCACAAAGACACTATTACTGCCGGTTACAACAGCTCTGGAACTAGTGTGTGTGTGTGTGTGTGTGTGTGTGTGTGTAGTGCAGTGCAGTGCAACACGTGAAAGCGAGTGATGAATATTTCACCGCAGTCTCTCAGGCAGGAGACAGGCTTTGATACGAGACCAGGCTATAGCATCATCTTGCTCTTTAATCAGCACACACAGACACACACAGACACACACAGACACACACAGACACACACAGACACACACGTCAGTGAATAAATAAATGATGACTGCAGAATTGCTTACTGCTACAGAGGAATAGTCTCTCTCTCTCTCTCTCTCTCTCTCTCTCTAGCACACACACGTTAAAGTAAACGTTAAAATAATAAAAGGTTTATATCTTTACAGCTTTTCCATGCGGTGAGGTGTTTTAATTCAGGTTTAACGGGACAGACGGCAGGAGGTTTTTTTAAGTAACTATTCATCATCTAGTTTCATCGCGACCAATTCCCAGCTGCTAGCTAAAGCGGCGATCGCACTGGGTGCGACATCGGAGCTGAAATGAAGGCGAGCTTCATTTCCTGTCAAAGGATTTGGAAATCGCGCGCAATGGGATGATCATTATTACAAATCATTACACACTTTTTAAAAAAGTTTTACTCATCCCAAAAACTACAAACAACTCCGATGAACTTTCAACTGACGTCACAAAAAAAGAAAGAACAAAATAAGGGGTGGGGCCAAATGGATGGGTAGGTGGGGCTAAAATGTTCTACAAGCTGGAGAGAGAGAGAGAGAGAGAGAGCGAGCGAGCGAGCAAGAGTGAGAAAGAGGGAGGAAGAACGGGAACGAGAGGGAGGGAAGGAGACAAAGAGAGAATGTCAGAGATACACAGAAAGAGAAAATGGAGAGATGCAGGAAAGTGAGAGATATAGGGGAAAATAGAAAGACAGAAAGAGATACAGGAAAAGAGAGAGAGACAAAGACAGAGAGAGAGAGTGTATTACATGCTCTGCATCTCACATTCTCTTTCTCTCTCACACACACACACGCAATGTTGAGTTAAGTAGAGTATGGACACACACACACACACACACACACTATTGAGTTACGTAGAGCATGGACGCTCACACCCACCCACCCACACACACCAACACCCCCCCCCCCACACACACACACACCCCACACACACACACACCACTCAGTCATTGTAGAACTATAATCTAAAATGGGACAGAAAGCAGGAGGATATATACATCTACAAAACAAAGACGCACTCGCACGCACTCGCACGCACTCGCACGCACTCGCACGCACTCGCACGCACTCGCACGCACTCGCACGCACTCGCCTTTAAATGCAGTGTGGGATGGAGCTGGATTGGGCGGAGTGTGTCCTCTATTCCCCCACCATCTGATTCATGACCAACAGATACACTTAATGTCCTACACACACACACATTAATGTTATTTATTTATTTATTGGTTAGTTTTTCCTTTCTTTTCATTATCAACAATCAGATTACATTTCCAAACAGATCTGAGTGTCTTAAGAATATTCGTTTATTTACACACACACACACACATCGTATGTGCATGTGTGTTTATTAAGGAGCACGTACTTAACGTTCTCATTTCCAAGCCTTTTTAGTGGCTCATCTCGCACGACACCACGACCGCCACACTGCACAAACTCCTTCTCTGCGCTTCATAATCAGTGACCCAGAGAAGCACATTAACTCTGCGTTTAGGAAGTTGTTCAAAGAAATCCCAAGCGTCTCTTTATTTTCTGGTGTCATATTGTCATGCTTGCATGCTCTTGCACCAGCCAGATTTAACAAGTACCGGAAAGTAATCCGGAATCTGAACAGAGAATCAATAAATGTGCGCTTATGCAATTCGCCATCACACTCGGGTTTAAAACGTGTGGGATGGAGAAGAGAAACAGAGAATCTATCAATTCTAAAGATGACTTTTTCAAAAAAAATCCTTTTATTTTTTCCCCTGGTCTCTCCGCGATCCTTACCAGTCTTTCTTTGCTTTCCTGTTTACTCTTTTTGTTTCTCTGGTTTATCCCCATCTTTCCCTCTTCTCCTCCCCATTTTCCTAAAACCACCTCTCCTTTTCGTCTCCCGTCCCTGCTGTTTTTTTTTGGTTTTCTGGGGGGTTTTTTTGGTTTTTTTGCGAGAGCAGGGTGACTAACAAACAGGCCGAAAGGGAGATGAGTGTATTGCGCCGTGTTCTTCAGTTCCCTGAATGATTCATCGCCTCGACATCAAACGCTCTGGAACATGGGAAAAACATCAGAGACCCGTAATCCCATTTCAGAGAAACCAATCAGCATACATCAAGTTACTATTATATTTATACAATCACATCGTAATCGTCACCTCGTAGACGGGGAACGCAACGTGAATGTTTTCCCTTTTCAGACAGTTACACTACACACACAGATTTGCTAAATTATTACAACACAAAACAAAAGCCAGGAACATTAATCCTCAGCTCTACATTAGGTGGTGGATTTTTCTTGGCAGAATCATTAACTTTTTGCGTTTTTTGGTTTGGTTTTTTTTTGCTAAAAATATGTCGAATGATCTAAAACTTGTAAAGAACGGTGACCTTTGATGATGGTGAAACTACAGTGAACTCTGGTTCTGCACTGGCTGGTGGAACATTTGGTTCATTCCTTTAACAGAATTCCAACAATTGCTTACAGCTCATTTGGTAGAAGTGGAACTTTGGTTCTGCGTCGTTTGACGGGATTTAAATCATCACAATCTTGGGTTCTATACTGTGTAGATTAGAATCTTTGGTTCTGGGTCGTTTGGTGAGAGTGGAGCCTTCAGTTCTGGAATGTTGGTGGGATTAGAACCTTCAGTTCTGGAATGTTGGTGGGATTGGAACCTTTGGGCCAGTAAATTGTTAGGATTGGAACCGTTGGTTCTGGCCTGCTTGGTGGAATCTGGTTCTGGATTCTTACGTGCAATTAATAAACAAAACCTCGGATGGAATTAACACATTTGCGTCTAGACAATTTGGCAGAACTGGAACTTTTAGTACTGAGCACAAACATTTTTCCTGGACTCTTGGTGGTACTGACACAATTGGGCCTGGATTATTTGGTGGGAATATTAGAAATAAAATACCTGCTTCTGTACTGTTTGGTTCTAGAGTGTTTTCCAGGATGCAAACATTTTGTTCCATGATGTTTGGGTCCTTTTGAAAGCTTTGGGTCTTGATTACTTGGTAGGATTGGGACTTTCAGTTCTACAATGGTAGAACTAGAGGTTTTGGTTCTGTACTATTTGAATTTGAACCTTTGGTTCTGGATAGCTTGGTCTGATTTGAACCTCTTGTTCTGGATGGTTCGCATTTTTGGAACCTTTAGGCCTGGATTATTTGTTAGAACTGGGACTTTTAGGTTTACAATGGAAGAATTAGAACCTGTGGTTCTGTACTATCTATCTGAATCGACACCTTTGGTTCGGGACTGTTTGAATCGACACCTTTGGTTCGGGACTGTTTGAATCGACACCTTTGGTTCGGGACTGCTTGAATCTAAACCTGTGGTTCTGGACTGCTTGAATCGACACCTTTGGTTCTGGACTGCTTGAATCTAAACCTGTGGTTCTGGACTGCTTGAATCTAAACCTGTGGTTCTGGACTGCTTGAATCGACACCTTTGGTTCGGGACTGTTTGAATCTAAACCTGTGGTTCTGGACTGCTTGTTGGGATTTGAACTTTTTGTTGAGCAGATTTGGAAACTTTTGCTCAGGATTGTTCATTTAGATCTGAATCTTTTACTGCTTGTGGTATTGGAACCTTTGGTTCTGTAATATTAGAACTCAAACCTTTGGGTCTGGATTATTTGTTAGGATTGGGAGCTTTAGTTCTACAGTGGTAGAATCACAGCTTTATTGTTTGCTAGAATTTATATATCTTTTATTCTAGACCGTTAATAGGATATGGAATTCTGGGATTCTTGGACGGTTGAACCTTTATGGCCGGATTATTTGAACTGAAACCTTTGGGCCTGGATTATATGATGAGATTACAGCGTTCGGCTGTAGAACAGAGATCTTTAACTGATGTGTAAGAGAGTTTCCTGACTATCAGGATGTTATGTAATGGAAGCGTGTTGGTTCAAACTGCTGGTGGAATTTTCCTGTTAGCATGAGACTAGAGGCATTTTCAGAACTTCACGTACGAGTCGATAATTCTGCACTCCTGCCCAGTCGACACACTCCTGAGTGTTCGCCACGCTTCACATAAACAGTAATATATCTGTAGTGGCGCACAGGGGCCGAGTCAGCTCTCCGTTCCCTGACAGATAAGAGATAAGAAGTCTGAGGGGCTGAATCCAGTTTCAGCTACACTGAGCTGTAGCATCAGTGTGGAAAAGCGAAATGTATAAACAACTGCGAACCGCAGTGGAGCATGGAAGGGCTCAGAAAGTCTAGAAAGAAGGTGAGAAAAAGATAAAGGAGAAATATAAAGGCTCAAACAAATACAGAGACGGGAATACAGAGAGAGAGAGAGAGAGAGAGAGAGAGAGAGAGAGAGAGAGAGAGAAAGACGGAACAAAAGTAGTCAGGTTTTCACTACATAAAATAGAAGTGATGTATTAAAAATTTCAACAAAACACAACTGAGAAACGGTCCGTGTTTCCACCGAGTGATGCTACGTGATTAAAGCCGCGTTTTCTCCTCTCACGACACCTCTTAGAGTGTTTTGGGTTTTTTTGGTTTTTTTAAACATAGCATTTCCATTTGTTCTTCATGTCAGTTCATGGGACTTAAATGCAAAAAAATGTGTTTCCATTTCAATTTTGTGAAATATTGCTCTGGAAAAAACCATCTCATGTGAGTGAAAAACTTTTTTTTGTTTTTTTTTTTAGTTTGCGATTTCCAATTGTGCATTAATGGAAACACGTCTATTGAGACACAGAGAGATGGCACGATGGAGAAGGACAGGAAAAGACTGCCAGACAGAAGAGTGTGACAGACTGACAGAAAGAAAAAGACAAAGGAGACAAAAGGAAGATTCAAATCACCAATATTTACGCTTTAGGTGTAGGATTTACCTTTTTTGACCTAAAAATTTCACTTATGTGGAACTTTTCACTTTATGTAGATGATTCCTGTTCTTGGCAGAAGGTCTACCGTGATGTGCTGATACAGCCCATGGTTGTGTGTGCGGAGATGCTTTTCTGCTCATCATGGCTATACAGAGTGTTTAAGTTAAAACAGCCTTCCTGGTCTGAAGCTCTTCCATGACTTCATGCTTGTCTGATTGGATCATTGCAGGATTGAGCAGGTGCTCCTAATAAAGTGGACGATGAGTTTATATACAAAGAGTGACAGAGACCCCGTTTACACTTGGTATTAAAATGCGCATTGGGCGATCTGATCACAACTGGACGGCGCTAAATACGAGTGTAAACGACCTCCAAGACACATTCGCTCAAACCACTTGCCGAGGTGGTCTGGGACGCATTTAACCACATATCTCCCGTAAACGCTGATGCGTCCCCGACGCGTGCGTAACAGGAAAATACGTCATTAATTCTGGACGCGATGGTTGTTTTGGTAACAGCGACATGCTAGAAAAAAAATGCAGAGGAGCGCCGATGCACACGGTTGGAGTGCAAGAAAATAATGAAGGTATGTTGCAGGTTTTTCGTTTTAATCTAATTTTGCACAGGGACCTTTGACCTTAGCGATGTAGGCAGGAACGAAATCTGAACAAAAGCGGTCAGCTGGACACCCTGGAGACGCACGATAAACACAGGTGTAAACGGCGACGTGTCTCGGGATTCCGTCTTTGACCTGAACGCTCAGGACGCATTTTAATACCAAGTGTAAACAGAGACGGACAGTGAGAGAAAAGGATCAAGAAACACAGCAGGAGAGCGACACGCTATAGGTTTTTGTCCATCACTGTCTTGCTTTTGGTCTGAGGGGCATAAAAGAGGCAGACAGATAGACAGAGATGTAAAGAGGGAGACAGACAGCAAGAGAGAGAACTTGACTAGAAGGTCAGATAGAAATAAAAGGAAGAAAGAAATACAGAGTAACCAGGCGAGACAAAAATAATGAACTACTACGAGAGCGCTCTGTCTGACTGTGGATTGGTGGAGTCCAAACTCTTTAGAGATGGGTTTGTAACCTTTTCCAGCCTGATGAGCATCAACAACTCTTTTTCTGAGGTCCTCAGAAATCTCCTTTGTTCGTGCCATGATACACTTCCACAAACATGTGTTGTGAAGAGCAGAGTTTGCTCGATCCCTGTTCTTTAAATAAAACAGCGTGCCCACTCGCACCTGATCGTCATCCCATTGGTTGAAAACACCTGACTAACTTCACCTTCAAACTAACTGCTAATCCTAGAGGTGCACATATTTTTGCCACTCACAAATATGTAATATCCGATCATTTTGGTCTGGGTCTCGGGTAATGACTTTCTTCACCTTGTGCTCGGACTTAACTCCGCCTCCTGAAGCTTTAAAGTGAAACCGGCGCACGAGGCTGGAGGTCACGAGGACGCTGAAGTGGTGCTGCTTTGCACTCAGATTTGTAAATATGTAAATGTGTAAATGCACACTACTCCTTAGAAACCTGTTTACCTGATGTGAGACAGACTTTTGTTAACAGGTAGGAACAGCATTAGCGAGCTAGGTAAGGAATAAAATGATCCACGTCACGCTGCTGTAGGAAAACAATCAACAACAGGATAGCGCGAGTTACTGTTTCCACTCCAACGCTGATTATGTTCCAGTAACGGCGTCGCATGAGATTCCTCTTATACAACAACTTCTTGCTAACGATTATTATTGTTTTACTACTTAAAAAAATAACGTATTGTACTTTTATATCTGTTTATAGTTACATTCAAGGCTGTGAAACAATTACGTTATAGCAGCTATAAACACTCGTTCCCTTACAAAGCGCCGACTCTGCAGAGAACGTGTTAGAAGAGTAATTCGTAAGCCTGTGATCTGCAGCTATAACAGTGTCAGAGCTGCTATAGAGAATTAATCAACACCTCCTGACCAATCAGAATCGAGAATTCGACAGCGATGTGGTATAAGAAAGAAAAAGTGTGTGTGTGTGTCGTTTTCCTTACAGAGTGTCATTATTAGCAGTGTTTCGTCTCTCAGTCTTTAGTGCACTGTGCAGAAAAAGAGCTACAGCTGCGTCACGACGGCTAAAATCCGACTGGAACGTGTGTGTGTGTGTGTGTGTGTGTGTGTGTGTGTGTGTGTGTGTGTGTGTGAGAGAGAGAGATTAATATCGTAATATAGGTCAAAGGAGCTGAGCACTCGGCTTATTTCAGACAGCTCTGTGTAACGCTCGTCCTCATCTCATCTCTCGTCCTCTACACGCCGCAGAGCGTGAAGATTCCCACCATGCCTTGCGTGCGAGTTTCCTGTGTTCTCATGCACACTAAAAGCCTTCAGCAGCAACTTCTTTGTGGAAAAACTGGAAAAAGGAAGCGAGTCCCACCAGGCCTGGGGCGTCGCGCTAGCCCAGATTCCTACTCGGAAAATGAATATGCAAAGAAACATTTGCATACTTCGTGTGTGTGTGTGTGTGTGTGTGTGTGTGTGTGTGTGTGTGTGTAGAGAAAAACATGGAGTGAGACAGAAACGGGAAAAATCTTTCTAACCAACGTGTGAAATCAATAATTCAGTCCTGACCTAGAGAACGACATGAGTGTGTGTTTATAAGTAAGAAAAAGCAGGGAAGTAATGCAGTACTTTCACAGACGGTTAGCAGCACTCGTTTATACACACACACACACACACACACACACGTGAATGTAAAGAGCGTAAAGAAAGAACAATTTAGCTAACATTTAGGAAGAAGTCAGTCGCTTGTGTAAAGATGAGTTTACACTTTCTCAGTAACACGACACGCCGAGGGAATGAGCATTTACAGCTGCTATAACACAAGCGACTTGTAGCTCACGTGAGGAAAAAAAATAATAATAAATAAATAAATACTACTTGCCCAACATTACCTCTGTACTGATCTTTATTACCATGAACTGATCAATAGGCCTGCGGTTGTGTACTCGAACTCCACACCATATTGATCTGAATCACTAAACACACATGAATGCGTGCGTGCGCACACACACACTATGAGCACTGGAACAGCGAACACACTAATTGTCTAAATAAATAAATAAATAAATACTTTCTCAAACATCTGGGAATGTTCCTTGAATAACCCCGTCCATGTTATTATTTCTTTCTTTAATATTTTTATACTTCAATTATTTATTGTGATGCATATTTTTCATTTTCCGGCCTTGCTTTTTATTTTTTATTTTTTATTTTTATTATTATTATTTTTGTTCTACACTTACAAGAAAAAAAAAATCTATAAACAAACGAGCACGTTTACGTTTCGACGCAAGTCCGACGTTCCGGCTACGTGACCTCTGATGCATGAAAGCGTCCCTGTTTACCTGCGTCGTTCGCGGCAAACAAACAAACAAACAGTAAGAATAGTCAGAGACGCATTACTTGACTTCATTTAACCATTTCTTGCTGGATATTTATATTTATTTCCATTCTCCAAAATTCCCAACCAATCCTAGAACAGGAAATGGGAATATCGATAATTCCAGGCTCTTCACAGAGTTCGACTCCTGTTGACACAATTTCTACCATTCCGCCGTTTTTTTTGGTTTTTTTTGGGTGACATGAACACACACGGTAGCGCTCCTGCGAATATCCGCTCACGTTTATATGAATTTTTTTTAGACATGATATAAACGCACCGCTCGCTCCGGATATTTCCGTTAAACAGGATTCCACGCAGTTCACCGAGCACGCCACGTGATCACGTTGCGTGAATTCCGACAGGGTAGCGTCGTCTCAAGTTGCGTGCTTACCGGAGATGAGGATCGTGACGTGTGACCGCGGTTATCGTTCATGGTACCGAACCATTACAGACTGCTAAATTAACATATCTGAAAACAGCGTATTTACGTTTATGATTTACATTTGCATGTTGCGGCGTTCGCGTCAGTTCCCGCCACCGCAGCATCCTCGGCCGATATTTCCGTTATAAAGGTAGGTCGGTGGCCCCTCCCCTTCCGCTACGTAGCCAGGATGGTGACCCTTGAGGGTGAGAGGATACAACATTGGCCATGAAGGTCAGTGTGAACGCACTTGTGCACTCAGAATCGCAAGCGTACGTGCGGAAGAACGTGAACTGAGGCAGCGTGACGGACACCAGACTCGCCCGCATACACGAAGTGAAAGATTTATCAGAACCTTCTTTGGTCATTTTATAAAATCGCCTTAACTCGTCTTTAACTTGTTTGAGTAACATCAGCGAAAGGACAGGACAAGGACGAGGACGAGTCTGAGCACCGTCTCATTTTATGTCCATTAAATTGATTCGAGCTCTTTATGAGGCTGCGTCTCGTCCCCGCGTTTATGATTTGTCCTGTAGGTCACTCTGTTCTGTAGCAGCTGCCAGAATGTGAATGTCAGTGTGTGTGTTTGTGGTTTTGTTTTCATCAAGGCCACAGAGATACACAGTTATGTGTGTGTGTGTGTGTGTGTGTGTGTGTGTGTGTGTGTGTGTGTGGGGTGATGCGTCTCTGCATGAGGTGAATGAGTGTGCTGTAGGAAGCTCATTGTACTTTAAGTGCTGTAGCAGTACACACACACACACAGAGCTTGATTTTATCTTTAGAAGGATCTTCCAGTGACATGATTATTACTGCAGCTAATTAATGCCTAAAATCGGAGCCCAGCTTCATCCTTAATAAACACACACAACTTAAATGAAAGTCATTTCGACACCGAGCCGTCATTATAAGGACATTGAGTCCTGGCTGTTCCTCTAGAACAGTTAAAAACATGCACATGAGCACAGCTTATGTAATGCACATTTACAAAATCACTCCCTATTTTTGGAAAACAGACACACACACACACACACACACACACACCTCCAGATTTGATGAGGCGCTGCTCTCTAAACCCAACAGGATTTTTCCAAGAGCTATGTCAAATATGACAAATAATGACAAAGTTCTCTCTCGTGCACACACACACACACACACACGCACACATATATACAAAAATAACACTTCAAATGTCTTCACTGTAACAGAATGAAGATATTTTCCAGAAGCAGAACTGCAGACAGGGGAAGGGATCAGGAAGAAAAAAGGGAAAGAAGGGGAATGAAGCAAAATGGAAAAGGAAGGAATGAAGGTAACAGAATGGGGTGGGAGTGGACAGGAAGCAACATGGGAATAGGAAAGGGAAATGTGAAAAAGAAAAGGAAACAGGAAAGGAAAAGATGGGAAGAGGAAGGCAAAGGGAAGTGGAAAGGAGAAGGCAAGGGAAAGGAATGGAACAGAAAGGAATGGAAGGGAAAAGAAGGGAACAGAAAGAAGGAAAGGGAGGGGAAGGAAAAGGAAGAGAAATGAGGGAAGGGAGGGAAAAAAGAATGGAATGGAATGGAAGAGAACAGAAAGGAAGGGAAGGGAACGGAAGAGAAAGGAAGGGAACGGAATGGAACGAAAGGGAACGGAACAGAAAGGAATAGAACGGAACGGAAGAAAAAGGAAGGGAACGGAAAAGAAAACACATATGATGTGGAATTATTTTTTATAAGAAAAGGGTTGAGATAAAATACAAACATCACTAGACAGGTAGCATCCGTCATATCCATCCTACAACACACACGCACACGCACACGCACACACACACACACACACGCATTAAGCCGTAACAGAGAGCTTGCAGTACTTATTTGCTTATATAGTAAAGCATACAGTGGATCAGGTGTTTTAGTGGCAACCTGAATCCAATTTGCTCTGGCCCACAACACCTAGTGAGGTCCACTCTGTGTGTATGTGTGTGTGTGTGTGTGTGTGTGTGTGTGTACACATGTATGCCAAGAGATGCATGGAATACCCAGAATTCCGTGCTGTGGTACTGAAATGCCGTAAGGTTTTGGCCCTGTCATGTTGAGTTCATGAAACATTTGGCCCTGAGAGAGGCGGAGTGTGTGTGTGTGTGTGCGCGTGTGCGTGTGTGTGCGCGCGTGTGCGCGTGTGTCTCTGCGTCTGTGTTTACTGTCCGTGAACACCCGAGGGGCTTCAGTAGAGGGGAACACACAACTGAAATGCAGATGTGTTCTCACAGTTCACATCCGGCCACACACTATTAATATCTACATCATGTAGCACACGCCTCTTCTCTGTGACTGACAAGTACAGCGGCCACGCCCTCCTCACTGAGACCGACAGGTACAGCAGACGTGCCACGGTGTGTGGTTGTGTGCGTGTCAGTTACGATCTGCTCACCGGATACACATCAGCTGACACTGACTGCTGCAGAGCTACTATCTAAAACTCCGAATAAGCAGCAGCACTTCCTGTCAGACAGGAAGAGAGAGTGCACAGCAATCACCTTAGCAGGAAGTGATTATAGAATGTGGAAGTCAGGGGTGACTCAATAGAGGGAAGGTCTCTTAACAGAACGGAAGACATCTATCCGTTTATTTATGCTATCGCTTCTGGAGGCTTTTCCGGCATAGGAACAGCAAGAGAGAGAGAGAGAGAGAATTTTTTATTGTCTTCCTTTAAACACTCAATGTTCAAACAAATATGTTCATGAATAACAGTTCGTATCTTTCTTGTAATGCTTCAGCAATACTGTACATATGTAGGGTCATGAGGAGGGGGGGGGAGAGAGGGAGAGACAGAAAGAGAGCAAGAGGGAGAGACAGAAAAAGAGAGCGTGAGAGAGACAGAAAGACTGCGAGAGGGAGAGACCGAAAAAGAGAGCGTGAGAGAGACAGAGAGAGAG
>JAQMYM010004827.1:0-12031 GCA_030014255.1 Parauchenoglanis ngamensis
CATAAAGCTCAGCATGATGAGTTCATTACTATCAGCATTCTGCAGCAACCAACATAAACAGAGCTAAAGAAAATGGTCCATTATGTCCAAGATTGCATAATACTCATTTTAACAAATGCCAAAAATTCGTTATTCGTTCTGTGTCTGAAAGGCAGAGCATGTTCCAGGAACACTGAGATCGAGATGGGAATATTGCCTGTATTTGGTATAGCCAATCCACCTACTGGAAGTGGAAGGAAACCAAACCCTGATGAAACCCACATACACTGTATACTTGCCATGTAACCATAGCCTCATATTATTCTTAAGAACATGTGACAAACACCAATCCAAACATGGGGAAGTGATGAGTCCTGTGTTGTTAAGGCCTGATGCTATTTTAAATGCTTAATTTCCACCTTCCCATTTGATACCTCAATCACAATCATGCAATACAGAGTGCTAATGTGACAGAAGAGGAGTTATGCAGTTGATATCCCACTGCCTTCATCTTGCACGTTCTCTCTCATTCCTAGAAATGTTCCTGCCAGTTTAAATAATATAAGTGCCGTCCATAATCCACTGGTACAACTCCATTATCGGTGCCTACAATTGCAAACAAAGCATCACAACATTTTATGGGAATTGTGAAAAAAAAAACAGATGGTAATGGCCGTACATTTTAGTTGATAGAGATCTCAGACTCTTTTCAGAAAATTTACTGAGACTTTCGTTTCATTATAAAACACAGCACTGCACTCAAAATAGGTATTAGTAATAATTTCTAGGAGAGTCATATATAATCACATTTAGATATTGTGTAAGACAGACAGAGGCTTGCATCTGTATTTATAACCCTTAAAACCTTTCCAATGTAATTGTAAAACCTTGTAATGTTACTACCTGGAGCTAAAACGGACTGCAGATTGCCATTAAATCCATTAGTAAAAATGGAAAGAATGTGGCACAAGTACTTCGCCTAGAAAAGGCCATCCACCAAAAAGGAAAGGAGGACATTAATCAGGGAAACAACCGAAACAGGTAACTCTGAAAGAGCTGGAGAGATTCACATCTCAGATGGGAGATATTCATGAGAAAGTCTGGATGTTCCACAATGCATATAAAATCATGTCTGAAGTTTGCCAAAAGGCATGTTGGAGATTCTGCAAATCTGTGGAAACAGGTTCTCTGGTCTGATTGAACTTTTTGTCTACAAAAAGCTACATTTGGCAGAATCCATTGCTGCTCACACCGGGAACTGGTCACTGATGCCTCCAGTGAACCATGGTGGTGGTAGCATTACAACTTTTACAATTTATAAGGTGGGTTGAAAACTGTGTGGTGAATGCAGTCACAAATCTTACATGTTTTATTCATAAATTATTTTACCAACTACCTTGAATTCTCTCCAGATCAATATTATAGGTTATTTTGTGTAGATTCATGATTATATAATGGAAATTTCAGTTCCATAAATTACAATTGCAATGTGCATTTAACTTTTGAAGATTATGAACCTCTTTCACTTTTGTCTCATATGTATGATTGTTTGGTTTCCTAACAGTTTGTGTAATGATTGTATGTCACTGCACTGTGGAATTCTCGAATCTGATTGGTCAGGGGGTATTCATTTTCACCAACAGCAGCTCTGACACCTAGCTCTTATCTTGTAGCATGCCAATAATTTTGGAGTGAATTGTAAGAAAGAGAAAAGTATTATTCTAACATGGTCTCACATTTGCAAATGAATATCACATGATTGGTTCTGGTTAAGGCTAAGGAACAGGTTTAACATTTTCTCAAAACCTTAACTAGAACCACTTGAAATTGAACAAAATCACATTGTCGAATGTGTCACGTGTCAAGTCAAAGTGTCACATTGTTCAAATTCATAAATTCATTGTGAGACAGATGTACTGTGTGTATACAGATTCAAAACGTTTGAATACAGCGGGATAAAATTTGGGTAAAAAGCAAGAATTAGTAGATAATGTGAAGAGCTACATCCGCAGCTTAAGCCATATGATTTCTCCCATGGGAATCGGTGCTCTATTGGAGGTTTGATCATGTAGCATAGGTAAATTTTAATGACAGAGTCCTTGCTAAAGGAAATTCTAGAGTACACGAGGGATATCAGTGTATTTCAAAATGCCAGGTCAGAGCACAAGAGACCAATTCACTTATATCCCCCATGTAACGTGTCTAGAATTCATTTTAGCAAAGTCACTGGGATCAAAATTGACCTACTCAACATAAGCAAGCTTCTAAAACAGCACAGATTCCCAGAGTAGCACAAATACCCATGTGGTATGACTTAAAATGCTGAGGCAGCTCTTTACAAGATAAGCACTGTTCTTTTGCTATGTTGCAGTGTACAGAGACCTTCTGCTACGAAGTTTCATTACATTTCAACTAGATAAACATGAACTGAAACAAAGCTCTGTACTTCCTGTTTACTGTACAGAGCATCTGGTAGAATCTGCCCAAAGCTCCCAGTGTCTCTGGATGGTATATCTAAAGGCTGCTGTACACTCTCTGATTTTCATCATAATAGCTGCTTTCAGACCAACCAGTCTTACACTTTGGATAGTGTACACCTACACAGTGTCTGTATGGGCTGTTTCGTTGCATGGTGTGCTAACAAATCTTATAAAAGAACAAGAGATGAGACAACGGCAGAAGCTACAAAAAGTACTCTGCTGTTAGCATCATTAGCCTTTATCCATTAGCCTAGTAATGGAGAACTCTACCGTTCAGTATGATTTCCAAACAATTATGCATTTTCCAGCAAGACCATTGACGCAATTAATTAGGAAGTCCTTTATTGCTCTCCAGGACACATCAGGGAGATTTTGTGCTCACACTACAATGGTTATGTGGTTCCAAAACCACCTCCAAAGATGCGTTGAGTGGATATAGAATATAATCGCCTCTGAGATATATCGGACTCTGTTCAGACCTGTACTTAAGGCTGACCACTTATGATCGGATCACCCAGGAAGCATTTAAATACCAGGTGTGAACAAAGTCTGTCTGTTGTTAAAAGTGTTATATAAATAAAAATCGGATTCAATAAAAATATGCAAATGTTTGAATCCCATATTATCTAACAATTTTTAAGGATTGATAATCAGCAGAAAAAGAAGGCTTACCACCCAGCACCTCTTCACCACTCAGAACAAAGAGTGAAAGAAAGATATCTTAATGTACAAATAATTTTAGCCCTATCTGAATGTGCCACCATGCAGTAAAATGCAGTTTGCCTCTCCTGATGTGTTATCAACGAACATTATCAAATCATTAAATATATTAGAGGTGATATTATGTGTACACTGCATATAATGCCTTCATTATGGAACAAATTTCCTTAATGGTCACACGTACCAGTGTTCATTTTTAAAGGATTGCAAATGTGAATTTGGATTCACTCGAGAGCATATTGATAGGCTGCAATTAAAATGCAATTTGTCCATGGTATAAACCACCTCCTGAGGGTGGCATATAAAGCACATGGAATTCCCAGTGATCACTAATGCATTATTATGGGGAAAGGAGCACACAGAAACACACAGTTTTATTATTCTTATGTGCTGCAAATTGCATTAAGCTCTCAGCTGCCTCATAAACCTTTCCAAAAATTTCTATCAGGCCTAAAAATAAGCTTTTACTATTATATAGAGTGTTTCAAATGCAAAATGCCTTAAAATGCCAATAAAAACATCTGATACTCGATAAATTATCTGGAGCACTCTAGAAATAATCCAATAGTGATTAAAGAACGAAGATGTATGGTAGAATAAAATTCATACCATAGCGCTGTTATGTTCTCAATTCTGATTGGTCAGAAGGTGTTGAGTAACTTTCTATAACAGCAGCTTTGATAGTTCTAGCTGGAAGACAAATCACAGGTTTATATTAATAAACTTGTTCTAATATGTTATTGTTTCTATAGTAACAATTTACACAGAGAATTGTAATTGGAATAGTGTTTCTCAACCATTCGCCCGAAGACCTACTGCGGTCTGGGGCATAATAACAGGATATCTGTGGGAATGTTTCTAAAAATATGTGTTTATCTGTTAAATATTTCAAAATATACATTAAAAAAATTTTTTTTGGCCTATTACATATAATTAAATCCACAGACTTATTGTTTGTTTTTTTTAAATAAACTGTGTGAACACTTTACCGTCAACCATGTAATGTAGACTACTTCTATACTGTACATATATTATTATACATTATAATTATATATTCATGAATTATAAATAAAAAAAAGAGCATAATCACCTGTGGAGATCTTTATTTAGCATTTATGGAAGGAGGAAAAAGATGATTTTACATACATAAGGAGTGAGAAAATGGTTCAAACTTCAACTAAGATTTAAAATAATCCTGAGGAATAAATAACAAAACAGACACTAGTTCTCGTGTTGATGTTTCCAAATCGGAGCTGATATGAAACTGCATATGAATGTCATTCTGTCAGATCACAGAGCTGAACTGAGTTGTGAGAATGGGAGAGTGTGTCTTCTTCTGTGGGAACTTTTTCAGATTACTACCGTGTACGGAAAGCGAGATAAAAGTAAAGTAACTCAGCTCCAGATGAATTTATACATGAATGAGTCTCCTGAAATGGCTCTATTGTCAGGGCTATCCTGTCGTAAAGTGGTGTGCCACTCAAGTACATGTACTAATGCTCTGTTTCCTCAGATGATGCAGGAAGTAGGGATGTGGAAATGATTTTTTAAAGGATGGTGCTGTCCATCTAAAGTTTACCTCAACTGGATCCTGCTGAACATCCTCAAGAACTGACAGGTTAATGGGGCTCCACTATGTAAGTCAATAAATTTCCCGTATGTCTACTCTAATTGACATTCAGCAAAGTGGTTATTATGGCTCTGCTGCTTTGGTGTGTGTTTCATCCTCATGGCTAAAAACACCACATTTCTATCAGTAAATTCGGTGAATTAATTGTTTTCAAACATACGGTACATAAAAAGAAGTTGGGAGCAATGGACTGCATCTTATCCAGTGTGTTGGTCAGAAGGTGCCGGTTCATTTCCTATAACAGCAGCTTTCAGAATAGTCCTGTCTGCAACTCAAATCACAGGTTTATATTAATGCACTGTTTCTATAGTAAGAACATAAGTATAGCAAGTTAATGTTTCTATAGTAACTGCTAATTCACATGGACTTGAATGCCAGACATGCCACATTATGTAAGGCTAATAATAAACTGATTAAAAAGCATTATTTAACAAATAAAACTGTATAATTGAGGATCTGGTGAAGCTTTTGTTGAGGAGAAGTTTATACAAGGAGTGTCCCATGTCCGCACTTTGTAACGATCAGAGATGTTGCAATAAATTTTCCATAATCTTTAGGACAGAGAATTTTGGTTCTTCAGCAACGTAACATTTTTTTTTGTTTTATTAATTTCAAGTGAGAGGAAAAATAATGGGTGGTAATGGCACAGCTGTTTATGGGTGTTATGTAAAATTATGTAAAATACTGTATGTCCATGACAACCTCCAACATTTTTTTTTTATTTATTTATTTTTTTTTATAAAAAAGTGTTATTGTTACAGTATCCTCCCATAGTCCAAAGAGTCCCATAGTCCAAAGAGCTGCAGATTAGGTCAATTTGCTATTCTGAATTTCCTATAGGTGTGAATGGCTGTTCATCTCTGTGTTAGCTCCAGCTTCCCCACAACCCTTGCAGATAAGCGGTGAAGATAATGGATGGATGTTACTGTCATTGTATTTGATATTATTGAACCTACAATGTGATAAACGGGAACTGATAGCAAAACACAATCTCCTCCTTAGACTTTTTCATAATAGAAAGCATGAAGGAACAGCTCTGATTGCGCTGGAACTGGAGACTCCTTCCATAAATGTTAAATAAATGCCTGCTTACAGAAATCTTCACCATATCAATGATTACACATATTTCTTTTTTAAATAACACCACATTTCAATCTGTTTATTATTAGCCTCAGATTATGTGAAAGAGCCAACATGCAAGATCCTGTGTATGAGCTGTTACTATGGAAACAATAATGTTTTAGCATGAGTGTGTTAATACAAACGTGTGATTGGCCTTGTCAGACCTGCTTTCAGACCTGCCCCACAGCCAATTTGTTTATGTCTGTTCTTTATCTAGCAATCTTTTATTATTGTAGAGATGAAATCTGTCCTTACGAGTGACCCACAGATGAAATGTGGATGAAGTGCAGAATGTAATTTAGTTCCTGTCCATCACAGCGTGAGGTGACGTTCAGTGGTTTGGTCACTCGTTTCTGATTAAAGTGCAGGAGCTTCGCTTGCTAGGTTTTAGGTTAGGCATGTTTCAGGCTTATCAAGTTTTTCCAGACAATTTCAGCTGAATAGGGAGGGAAAAAAAACGAGGTATAAATGCAAATAAGAAAGTGCACAATGCTGCACCAGCTCCAGGGAAAATTCCATGGCTGTGCAAGAATGTTGTGCTTTGATCATCATAAATATTTCTCTGCTGTCATTAGCATTCGGGTCTCAGCTTCTAGGAACGGGGAAGTGTCAGATCAAACCACGACAGGGAGTAAGTGTGCTAGAGGTTCTGCTTAAAACTGTTGAATGTTGTTATAATTACATTATAAGCATTTCAATTATTTTTAATGAGAGAGAGAGAGAGAGAGAGAGAGAGAGAGAGAGATTTAAAAAAATTAAGTTGATGAGTTATTTTTCAAGGAGTTCATAAATGTATGCCCCTAATGATTAGCAGAAGGAGTGAATATAACAAATATCATCATATTGGCAATATAGAGTAGTCTAGGCCATAAAATAACAATAAAAAAAAAGTAGAAAAGTCATAAAATCAAAAGTAATCAGTGTACAAAAAAAAAGTTTTCATGTAATTTACTCAGTACAAGACTTGATTATTGGGATTGGCATCAAGTTGACATCATTTCATCTTTTCTAAGAAGAATTGAAGTCTTCTTCATGCTCATGAACAATAATTTTAATGAAGTTATCTGTTTTCCTTTCAACAATTTAAACAAATTGGTAGCCTAATTTAAACCACCTTGACCCTGACCAGGCAGTTACTAAGGATGAATGCATGAATTCATGCTAATGTTAATGACCATGATTTTTTTTAGTCTTCTTCATATCTGACCACTTGCTCACACTTGCCTAAAATTAAAAAAATATTCCTGTGTGTTCCTTGGGATTCCAGTCCTGATTCACACTTCTAGTCTCAATCTGATGTGATGTGAATTTTTGAATCATTTCATATTATTCGGGTTGTCTACACTCTCCTGAACCTCCACCATACCAGGGCAGGAAATTATACTCCATAACTTAAAAAAAAAACCCTTCAAAATCTTTCAAAAGTCAGAATATGAGAGTCTTATTAAGTTTAAACATTAGTATTAAGAGGTTGTGCTGCATATTTGATTTTCCTCTAAATATATTGTATTATATGATGCTTTTGCATTTCCTTCTCTCTTCTCTCAAAGACAAATGTAATAAACATTTTTGTGTTACCGTACATTTCTTTCATGAACAAACTGTGCATTATGTATGTAATAAAACATAGGCATGGTATGATACTTGAAGCACCCAGAAATTGGTTATTTTCCAATAACTATATCTTAAAGTGTTTCATTATTCTAACATTAGAGCAATTTTTCCAACACCAACAAGCTTTTACATATTTATGATGATATTATATTATATTATTAATGATTTATACATTATAACGTTAGGGTTATGTTTAACCACTTATAGTTACAGTCAGTGTTGTGGAACATCCAAAAAACTTGTTACTCCTTGTTATCACTTACATTATCACAGCTAAGAAGAGTCATTCCCTCACAAGCCTCTCTTTTCTCTTTCTCACGAAGTTGATAAGACACCAAGAAGAAAGACTTTCCCCATGTCCGAAAACAAATGTTACAAATCACTGACCCTGGAGACTCTTTCCAGAAAATGTAATAAACCTCACCACATCAAAGATTAGATGTTTTTCTTTGTTACTACAGTAATGATAGTGTACTCCACTACTGTCGGAGCTGCTGGTCTAGAAAATTAATCAAGACTTTCTGAGGAATCAAAATCAAGATTACAAGAGTACTGTGGTATAACAGGAGTTAACAGAGCATCAGAGAAGGCGAAAACACTGGAGCCCTTCATAGATGTGTCCCAAGTCCCTTCAGTCATGACAGCAACACATTCATCAAATCTGCAGATAATCAGGGCTGATGTGTCAGACGTGGCAAACCTAGTGGCTAGTTTAATAACTTATCGAGCTATTAGCAAAACAATAAGAGTAAAATGTGAGCCAGATAAACACAAGCCACTGTACATTAGTGATCACTATACATCATTGTGGCAACCGCTCTGCTCAGGAGCTCAATGCAATCTTCCCAGCAATTGGCCAAGACAGTACAGACACAGCCATTTATTCCACAAGCATTTTTCAAAGGGCTCCTAATCTAATTAAGCGCAATATCCACCCCGATATAGCTTGTTCATACCCTTGACATCTGGCAAGAGATATAAGAATGTGAGATGAATTATGACCAGTATTTGATACAGTTGAACCCCCAGGCTGTAAAGACTGGACAAGTCTCACTCACTCTCTCCAACCCCATCAATATCCACCACCCCCTCATACTGTCTCATAGTGGTGCTTGACGTCTGCTTGAATCAGCTTGCTAGTATCCTCCCAAAGCTGCCACCACCTCCCTTTGTTAGGTCCAAAGCTAATTGCACTAAAATAGCTCATTTGCACTACAATATATTTGTGAGACAAAGCATCATGAAGCAGTGAAGCAGCTTGGTTCATTTCTCAAATCTCTTGAATGGATTCATTCATTCAGTCATTCTTTAGTAAGCGCTTTATCCTGCTCAGGGTAGTGCTGGATCCGGGACCAATCCCAGCAACACTGGACATGAGGTGGGAATCGATCCTGAATGGGAAGCCAGTTCATTGCATGGCACCATGCACACACATATTTCTTCACACCCAGGGGCAATTTAGTGTAGCCAATTCATCTACTGGCACGCCAGCACAAACCCCCACACAGATACTGGGAGAACACAATAGTGTCTGATGCTCACTTGCCTCTTGTGATAAAGAAAAAAAAAAGCTTCATATGACACTAGATGAGCTCAGCTACATTATTCTCAACTCGACTACCTGCAGTATTTCTTAATTAACAAATTAATTTGGTTCTTCGTGAACAGAATTTCAGCCTAATTTAAACCACCTTGACCCTGACCAGGCAGTTACTAAGGATTAGTGCATGAACGCTGTACAATCATGTAATTAACTGTGGCCTTTCTTAGTACTGTGATTTTTATATCTGACCACATGCTCACACTTGCATAAAAGTAAAAACTTCTTTTTATGTGTGTTCCTTGGTATCCCAGTCCTGATCCACATCCCTTTTTCTATTCAGCAAGTGCCTAATATTGTCACAGATGAGAATCTTCAATTCATTCTGAAGCCATAATAAAATGTGGTTACATAAAAACCCATCCCTATCTTTGGCTTCTTGGACACACTGAATGCCTTGAAATGCCTTGCCCAGCAGCACTAGGTCATCACACATGCTTCTGAGCTGTAGAGTTTTAGGAATCCATTGCCAAAGGCTTAAATCCTGCTTAATTCCCAAGAGGTTTGAACACACAATAGCAGTGATTATTGTATGCTTTGTGATAGTGTCACAGCTCAAGGATGTAGCTTGACCAGAAATACACAGTTCAGAGTAGATACTTGTGTCCCAGTAGAGTTTTTATTTACTTCGTGTAGGAAGAGCTAATCTGAAAAGTGCTCTGGGATTTTCGCTGCAATGTCAAAGCGAGCAGGACGGCTGCTGATTCCGAGCTGAGCTGGAGAGCAGACCTCCTTAGAGGAATGTATGAAGGTTACAGAGAGTAACTATTTTGCATGCTAACTTAATTCTAAGCAGCATCTCTGCTCCTTGCAGCAGTGAGCAGTCCTTTTGTTTACGTCCATAAGGGCTACCATCAAGGTTTGATGTTTTGCTCTAGGGGCTCTATTTTAATGCTGATGCAAGCGTTTGCTGGTCAAAGCCGGGTTTACACTGTATGATTTTCAACCCAATTTTGCTGTTTCAAGCACAATAAGACCTTGCAAAGGATGATCTTTGGTTGAGAGTTTGGAATGTACTGTGTCACACACTCTCACGCAGCTGATTTATTGCAGCTGCGACCGATGACGGTAACCAAAGTTCTGGCACGTGTCAGAAAATTTTGCTTAAAATCTCAGGGTGTGTCCGACACTCATCTTAAATCCACCAAGAAGAAGATGGCAGATGATTACACAAACCTCACAGAGCAGCTTCAAACCCAGTGATGGCAATGCAGAAATGTAAACAAAAGATCTTGGATTTCAAGGGAGAGACGTTGGTTGAATTTTGGCATAATGTGTTCTTACGACGGAAAGGGACAAGACATGGAAAGAAATAGAGGAAATAATTACAGCTTCTGGATGTGTAGCTAGCTAATTAGCATGCAAATGCTCTGTTTGTATATTTTATTTACCATTATGACAGCATGAAGCTATTTTTTATGCTTTCCAGCTGAAGAGCTACAAACCTGAACTGTGCACCCAGTATGGCACATAGTAACTATCTAACTATTAATCATTTAATATGACATGAAGAACATTTTATCACACAGTTTGTGACAGATTTCTTATTAGGATCATCTCGTACAGTGTGACAAGTAATCGTAAAAGACTGCTGGAATTGCATGGTGTAAAACCCGCTTAAGTAATGACAGTCTGCGGCTAACGGCAAGTGTAGCTTCCACGGGACGTCTGTTTGCAGGTCACTTTCACACCTGTAAGTCTGTTTGTTAAATCAATGCAACATTTATACTTTCTGTTTGTTAACTATTTGCTTTGGTAATGAAATAAAATAATAATAATAATAATAATAAAAAAATAGAACAGAAGGGCAAATTGGGCTGAAAAAGTTCTCATGCATTTATTGATTAGAAATTTAAGGAAGGAAAAAGTTTAAGCTAAAACTGTCTTTTCCTGACTTTCCATTTCTAAACTCTCAATTTAGTAAATGGTTGACCTACATGTGCAGCTTATGAACTGCAGCAGCGGAGACACAAAACTAAATCATATGCTTCGCTGTTTCGTGTCCAGCTCTATAAATAGACGTTTTTCGATCTGTCATAATAATCTAAACATCTATACAGGATGACTTAATCAGTTCACTGCTAGCAGTGGGTTAGAAGCGCATTGCATAAAGCACGCACCATCAAGAGAGATCGACAGGTTATTTTTATCTGCAACACTCCAGTTGAAATGCAGTTTTTCCTTCAGATTGATTTCAGAATAAATTCAATGCATACGATTAGTAGCACACTGTGGAAGAGCTGTGTGCATGTGTGTGTTAGGGTTAGGGTTAGGGTTAGAGTGTGTATTTAGGCACCAATTTTCTGTGTGAAAACGTTTGCTGTTTAGACAGAAATCCTGAACAGATGGTGTTTTGAGAAAAGTCCAGCTGTCCATGCATCTGTGGCCATGCTGTACTAGATGTGGCATAGATCCATCAAATTTACCTGGCATACAAAAATATTATTGCTTTTTATGGCTGAAACTTAATGATTTGAATATGTGTGTGATGGGGTGATGACAAGGAGGAGTGTGACAAAGAAAATGTATGCACGTGTGTATGAAGGTGTGTCAAGTGACAAAAGAGGGACTTATTAACAGCATGGCTGTATGAGAGTGAATATATTACTTACTATGTAATACATGCACCATACAGCTTTCTGATTGGTCAACAGCACCTCTGACAGTAGTGCTGGCTGTAATTTAAATCACAGCTTTATGTTAATATGCTTGTTTTAATACATTACTGTTTATAAAGTAGCAGTTGATTCAGAAGGGCTATGGTGGACCGTCTATATAAATTAGATTAAAAAATGTATATCCATTGATAGCCCTGTGGTGGACTGGCGACCTGCCCAGGGTGTACCCCGCCTCTCACCCGAAGATGCTGGGATTGGCTCCAGCTTC
>JAQMYM010004828.1:0-12029 GCA_030014255.1 Parauchenoglanis ngamensis
CCATCCATGAGTTTAATTGAAAAACAAAATATTTAATCTTTATGATGCTTAAATACAATTTGCATAATAATTTGGAATGCAGTGTAAATAATGACGACTGAATAAAGCAAATGTTCATTACTGTTTAAAATACTGCAATATTTATGAGCAGAACAGAATCTACATCCACACAGTCTACAGAATATGATCCACATCTACATGAAGAACTCTTATTTCTCCACTGGACTTATTGGCTTCAGATCTTTGGGCGTGAAACAGGTTACAGGTTTCCACCTTCCATGTGGGAAAATAAGGGACAACCGCAGCCCCTGATGTCAACATTCAAACTTTCTGCTGCTTTTAAATCATTTTCCTGCTTCTGTGGATTTATTATTGTATTATTTCAACAACATTTATAATCACAGAAGGATGATGATTTGACATTGTGTGGATTATTAAATAGGTAATTGATATGGTTATTTATTTAGACATTTTAAGCTGTAAATAAAAATATTTATAGAATGCTGTCATATTTATTAATTATAAAATAAATCTACTAATGTTGATGTTGAGTGTAAAATCAGTGAGAATGGATGGAATATTATCAGCATGATCAGGATCATTTACACTGAACTGATCAGCTCTAGTTATTTAGACTAATACAGTTAGCCTGATGTTAGCTGACTTTTTAGCAAACCTGCCTACAGCTTTACACAATACAGTATTTAGCCTGATGTTAGCTAGCTGGATAGCGCCGCTGTTAGCCTAAGTAGCCTAAAGGCTTCCAGTTGTTTTCAGTTGCTAACACACTTTTCTCAATACTGAAGTCACTTTTCAAAACTCTTCACACAGTCGCCATAACATCCGTTTATTGGAGCGAAACTGTGAATCATTTCTTGCTGCTTTCATACAAAATGCTTTCAGTGACTAAATGTTCAAAATTCATGGCTTCTTTTCTCACTCAAAATCCACCAACATCAAAACTTTACATATTAGAGGCCATTCTGCACTTCCTTACACACCGTCATCAAAACTGTTAAAATACTTTCAGATCTGAACGACTACAATTTGCATCTATCAAGACCATTTAGAAATATATAGTAAAAATGACATTATATAATAAAATGTAAAATAACTAAAATGAAAATGAGAAACAGCAAAGGGATCAGCAAAGACACCTGAAGCAGCAGCAGTAAAGAGCGACGGTACAAAGTTGCAGGACAAAGAGGGACAAACATCACAGTGTATGTAGCAATATGCAGCGATGGTGTGTTGTCACATAAAGCAGTCATCGGCCCGAACAACACCGAGCGTCTCGCCTCCTTCCTTAATGAGCTCTACAGGATCCTGGTACCAGAGGATGAGAGAGAGCGAGGTCATCCTCAGTTGATCTGTTTGCCTGATAGGAAACTGCTATTGGTCCAGGTCAGCCGGGACGAGGGCTTTGATGCGGGTGATTACCAGGCGTTCAAAGCACTTTGCAATGACGGTAGTGAGAGAGACTGGTTGGCAGTCACTGAGGCAGGTTATCCTAAAGATCTTTGGAACCGGCGTGATGGTCATAGATTTCAGACATGTAGGAACTGTGCATGAGGAGAGAGAGAGGTTGAATGTGTGTGTAAATACCCCCGCAAGTTGGTCAGCGCAGGCCTGGAGCACACGTCCTTGCACGCCATCAGCACCTGCTGCTTTCCTTATGTTGATATTGCTGACTTCCTGCTCCTGATATTGCTGATACCTCATGTGTCTGTATGATGAGAGGCAGCGAGTCATCTGTCAGTTTGAAGCTGACTGGAGACTGTTTATTGTCTTTGTCAAACCGGGCAAAGAAACCGTTAAGTTCCTCTGCTAGGATGGCTTTGTTGTTGGCCATCATTCTTCTGCTTGTAATCTGTGATTGATCGGATGCCTTGCCACATCCGTCATGGGTTATGGTTATTGTCTACGTCCTCCTCAATCCGTTGTTTGTACTTCAGTTTTGCAGACCTGATGCCTCTTTTGAGATCGGCTCTGGCAGCCCTGTAGGCTGAGGCGTCTCCTGATTTAAAAGCCTTGAGTAGCTGTTTTACTTCACCATTCAGCCATGGGTTCTCATTCGGGTACACGCTTATCCTTTTGTTAACAGTAACGTTGTCCACACAGTAGTTGATGTATGACAGCACAGATGTAGTGTATGTATCTAAGTCTGTCTGATGGAAAAATATATTCCAGTCCATTTAACTTTAACAGTCCTGCTGGTTAGTCTAGCACTGTTAACAAGAGCTTTGTGTGCCAGAACCAACAACAAGGAGAGACGGTCAGGCGGTCTGAGGTGGGGCGTGGTGTGGCCTTATAAGCATCCTTTATATTTGTGTAGACTTGGGCTAAGATGTTTTCTCCTCTGGTTTTGCATTTTACATGTTGGTAAAGAGGGCAATTCTGGAGATTTCTTCTCTTCAAATCCTCACTTCAGTAAAATGAGTTTAAATGTCATTGTAACCAAAATTAATCCAACAGACCTTTAGAACGGTTCTCCTAGATTTAAAAATTAATATTTTTTAAATAAAATAATTGGTGTTATTTGTCGGTTTCTTCTGAAACAGTATTTTGTCCTCATTTCACGGCTTGTTCAGATTTTCCCTCACAATTTAACATCACAGCTTCTAGGAAACGTTACGTGTGAATAAAAACGTGAGGTTTGAACTGACAGGCCTGCAAACGTTACAGTTTAACACGACTTCTATAACTACGACACGTCACAGGGCGTCTCCACATTTTCTCACTTCCTGTTGTAGCCTGTGTAGCTGATGTTAAAATGCTGTTGAAAGGCAGAACAAACGCTTTTTGTGTTGATGTTTGTGTCGTTATTGACTGGGAAAGCTGCTAAAAAAGCATTGAGGATAAACTGTAACTGGGATTTCACTGAAATTAAATTCTAGTTGTCTTTAATGTCAAAAGCAGATGTAAAACACAGCAGTATAAACAGCTGGAATTTCATCAGCTTATTTTCTGCAGCAGTTGTGTTTCATGTTGTGATGTTGTGTAGCTGTGATGTGTTCAGCTGCTGGATTTAGTTGATGTGTAAATGTTAGACACGAATCACTGCTTTCTCTCACAGCGCTGTTGTTGTGTTTATGTTTAGACTGGAAAAGTTCCTGAAATGTGTGTATGGGGTTATTATTGTAGCAAACTTATTTACAAATGTGTGTGTAGAGTTGTGTAACTGCAGCTCATTCTGTGTGTAATCAGATTTGTAAACATGTAAAATATGTCTAAATGTGTAATGAGATTTGTGTAAATGTGTGTATAGATATTAATGGCTGGAAAGTATTTTGCTCCAAGAGCTGAAATCCAGACGAGTCATCAGTTAGAACTCAGGCCTCTCAATCGGCTTTCCTTTTACACGTGATCTTTGCTGCACTTCTCCTACAGCAGACGTGTAAATGTGCAGGTTTGAGGAGGTTATTTGGACGTGACGACAGAGACGTAGAGTTTCACATCACAAACTGTATCAGAGACAAACTGGCAGGGAAAAGAGTTCAGCTCCAGTCTGTCAGCCGGAGCTCCAAACTACAGCTGCAAATATCAACTATTTTAATCATCCACTAATACAATTATTATTATTATTATTATTATTATTATTATTATTATTATTATTATTATTATTACTTTCTGATTAATTGATTAGTTTGATCTGCTACAGAACTTTTTCTTAACTAGGCTTAAATAAATAACAGTTTACTAATTACAGCACAACATTAGTGACGTTTATCAGATAATCTGTTACAGCAGGAGAATATTATTGAGTGATACAGGATTGTGTACAGCGTTTACTCTTTATCACATGTTTAATCACTTACCACACTTTTTACAGCTGTGTTTCTGTATTTCAAGCCATGACTTGTTTACATTTCGAGCAGACAAAAATAAATATCCGCTGCCTGTTTCACTGAAACTCTCAGATGTTGAGTTTATTTCGCTTGCTGTGCGAGTGGTGAATCAGTTTCAGTGTGTGTGGAATCGACTCCAAAGATTCGCAGTTGACTCTTAGTTTCAGTGCCTCAGATTAGTGAATCAGCTGTTTTTGGGATCGACTTCAATGTGAACTGAAAGCAGGATGGAGACTTGATGACACACAAAACCTACATACAGTATATTGTGTGCTAAGAATATACAATCGTTTTTGAAGCCTGTTCTGAATATTATTATTATTATTAATAAGTAACTCTAATGATTCCCAAAACAACACTTACATTCTTGACCACAAGACTCTCTTCTTAATGTGAGGACGGTTCATGATCGAACACATTAACCTTTAGATGTGTGGAATGACGGGAGACGTGAGGGACGAGATTCAGCAAGAAGGAAGCGCATTGCATGATGGGTATTTGACACATCATCTAATCATAACTGGTGAAGTATATGCAGAATGTGCTCTCTAAACTGTATAGAGTGAATTTTTGTCATGTATTGTCACGTGTGTGTGGGTTTGGTATGATGGACAGCAACAGTCTACCAATGAGACGTGACATGAGCACGTGTAAATAAAAAGTTACGTTCCGGTTAATAATGTTTTGTCTCACGGTGTGTCTTTTTCTTGCTAAATCGATAATGGACTAGAAGTTGAGGATTCATGCCAGAACTGCTGAGCAATTCATCTCTGCCAACAGGTTATGTGCCCAGGATTACTTAGAGACAGTCATTTAGAGTTTTACCACCGAAATGAACATCACGACGTACAGCCTGTCCGGTGAGAGTTGTGCTATTCTAGCACCATGAGTAGACTAGCCGAGTCGAGTAGCTGTTGGTCCCGGCTAGTTTTCATCTTCACTTGCAAGGGCTGAAAGACACCATTTTGAAGCAGCAATACTAATAATGACGCAAAAAGAGCAGCAGAAGACGAAGTAAAAAATGCCGAAGCAGATGCGGAGCTCATTCAGGTTTTGGATGATAAAAGCTTGGCGCTGATCAGGCGGGAAGCAGCAGATAACGGGGAGAAAAGCACTTCAAATTCTGAGAGATTATTTTGCAGGAAAAGGAAAAGCACGTTTAATTAGCCTGTACACAGAACTGACTTCACTGCGAAAGGCGAGTAATGAGAGAGTAACTGAGTACACTGCACGTGCAGAGACAGTCATTACAGCATTAAGAAACGCTGGTGAGACTTTGAGTGACAGGATGTTGATAATGATTTTGAACGGACTGCAAATCATTTAAACCATTCACCATTCATATAACACAAAGTGAGGAGCCAATTCCTTTTGCTGACTTTAAGACAAAACTATGGAGCTTTTAAAGATACTGAAAAGATGAGTGTGACAGCATCCAATGTGAGCGTCATGAAAACATGAGTACATCCCAGTGTTAAACCCGCTCAGCAAGTGCAAATGACCGGAAGCGAAGATATTTATATAGTGTGCTACAGAAGCAAGGGTATGCAAACGCAAGCAGTGGTGTAGTCGGTGTAAAAGCAGCACACATCACGACAGAACCAACAGACTAAAGCAGCGACGGGACGACACGCGAAAAGTATCAGAGAAGAAGAACAGTAAAGCATATGCATTCCAGCCGAGCGACGGGAAGATCCAGCCAAAGTACGGTCTCAATATGGCAGTGTTGATGGTGGATACGGGGCGACTTCACATGTTGTCACGGCTATCGCAAAGTTCAAGTAATTCGATGACCGCTTCCAGGCCGAGACTCACTGCGTGGAGTTAGCGGACGGTACGAGTTGTAACGGAGTCGCAGAGCGCAGAGGAGATGCGGAAGTTTGCCTGATGGACAGCAGGGGGCAGCACCACAACACAACGCTGAAACAGGCTTTATACATCCCCTCATACACACAGGATATATTATCTGTAAAATCAGCTACTGCCAATGGAGCAACTGTAATCTACAAAAAAGGAAAAGACTTCCTATGACATAGAGATGGTACAAAATTCCACATTCATGAGCATAACAGACTATTTACAAACAGTACATGATGAATACCATGACCAGTGTAAAGGTTGTCATGATCTGCAGACATGGCAGGAGATCCTAGCGCATTGTAACTATGATGACATCCAAAAGTTGCAAAATGTTGTTGATGGTGTGACAATAGAGGGTAAAATGGACAAATCTGTGCTACCCTGTGAGGTGTGTACCCAGGGAAAGTTTCCCCAGACTAGGAATAGGGAGCCTGATGTGAGAGACCAAGCAGCTGTCGAGTTTGTACACACAGATTTAGCAGGACTGATAGACCCAGAGTCCAGAGATGGGCATAAACTTGTGTTATCGTTCACTGATGATTATTCCAGTACAGTTTTTGTGAACTTTCTGAAAAAGAAGAGTGACTTAGAACAAGCAACAGAAAGATTTCTTGCTGATACTGCTCCATATGGGAAGGTTAAATGTATAAGGTCTGATAATGGTGCAGAATTCATAGGGAAGGATTACCAAGCACTGCTTAGCAAAAATACAATCAGACAGGAAACCTCAGCTCCTTACTCACCACATCAGAACGGTACGGCTGAGAGAACCTGGCGCACTTTATTCGACATGGCTAGGTGTATGCTAATAGAGAGCGAGTTACCAAAGGAGTTATGGACGTATGCAGTGCAGCTCTCACATTTAGATCTACTTCCACTCACTGAACTTGTGTTGAAACAGTATTTTTTACAGAACTCTGTGACTGAGTCCCCGTAACCACGGCAACAGTGACATTAACATTGATCTCACACAGCACGTGCTCATCAGTCTCTGCTCCATAACACTGCCTTTGAGCTTCTCCTCTGTTTCTCTGCACAGGATACGCTCCTGAATTACATTCTGGCTTTAACTGCTCTTCATCATGCTTTAGATATCTGAACAGGAAGTGCGCTGGTCTTTCTCTGGAACAACGTCATCAAGAGCAGATGATCCACCTTCCTCTTCACTTTCACTCTCAGGTCTCTCTCTGCTCTCTACTAGACGTGGTTCCCTCAAGTGTGTGTGCAGTTCAGCGTGCAGCCTGATTGGTTGTTGTGCAGCTTTACACCAACCTACATGCATCTGTTAGCTCTTTCAACAAGACGGAGAATAGAAACGGTTTATCAGATTTGAATATCCTCATGTTATCGAGGAAAAAATACTGCGATTCAAATCTAGTTATAAATAAATATAGTTTTATCTTCCAGCTCGAGCTTTTCCTCAGTTTGCTCCAGTTGCATGTCCTAAACACTGTCTTACTGATCTCCAAAATAAAAGCACATTTCTACCACATTTCTGTACAAACTGGACTGAAATTCACAAAAGAAATACATTCTTATAAACCAGAGGGATTCGCACGTTTGAGAAGTGGCAGGTCTGAACCCCTCAGCTCATCTGCTGTTTTTATTAGAGGAAAACAGAAGCAGCTCTTTTGCTGTATTTATGAGTTCTGCTGTTAAAATGTGAAGCTCCTACACTAAATAATAAATACAATCAAAATATAAACTACTGTCTGAACAGGAGCTTCCCTCTGAAGATCGAGGCATTTACAGATCTAACAGTGATCGGTTAGTTAATTAAACTTGGCCTGTAACTCCAGCTGTTACACAGAGACTCTGAAAACAGCCCAAAGCTAGAATTAGCAAGTTTATCTGACTAACGAATGAGCAATAAAACCTCTGACAACAAAACATTCTATAGTGTAATTTATATATTTAATTGCCAAATACATAACAAACAATGAGAAAATCACCTCATGCTGATAAAAACTCAGTAATAACACTATAAACTAACATGTGATGATAAAGCTACCTTGCATTAAGAACATTTATATAAGTGATGTTTGTACAGGCGAGTAACATCATGAAGGAGGCCACTCAGCAGAGCCATGCTCTCTTCTCGCTCCTCCCATGTGGCAGACGTTACAGAAGCGTCCGCTCCGGCACCAGCAGCCTCAGGAGGAGCTTCTTCCCTGAGGCAGTAACCCTGCTGAACCCCACATCGCCACACTGCTAGCATCACTGCTCACATCCTGCACTGTCCAGCACTTAACATGCCATTTACACTACTAATGTTCTGTACTAAATGGACCGTTTACATTGTTGCACAGCCAATAACATTCCTGTACATATAACTGTGTATATACATGTTCATACTGCTGCTGCTCAGACTGCCACTTTACTGTACATTTAAACAACCGTACCTACATACAACCTGTACATATGTGTTAACTACTGCTAACTGTACATACAACCTTACATATCATGAAATCCTGTCCACTTCCCCTCTGTAAATATGCACCTAAATATTTATAAACATGAGTGTATATTGTAACTCTCCACCGTCCATCACTGTATATACTGTAACACATAGCATCACTATGATGCAGTACTTACTTCTGGCACTATCTGTAAATAATACCGTATTATGCACTTCTGGTTAGATGCGAACTGCAGTTATTTCATTGGCTTTGTACCTGAACTCTGCACAATGACAATGAAGATGAATCCAATTTAATCTAAAGCACACACTAGCTGCTTAACACACATGCAGACTGAAGGGGAAACAGGGAACTGTCTCTGATGAACTCTCCGTAACCCCCCCCCCCCATCATACAAGTGCTGTATGATTCCTGTGTCAGAGTTGTGCATAAAGGCTCTCTGGCTGGACTAAAGACAACACGATGGTCAGAAATGTTGGCACAGAAGGTTGAGCAAAGTTTTCTTCTGGTGTAGAGGTTTAGGAGTTGTCTGGGTAGAACATGTGTACATATACAGGCCAAGATACCTTGTGAAGAACAAATCTGTCATTCAATCTGTCAAATCTGTCATGACATAAATTTTATAATAATTCAGGCTCGCTGTCTTACAAACAAGAAAAAATTACAATGCAGTGAGGCGGCACTCTGGATGCTGAAAAAATGCTCAGCGCTTTAATTAAGATCAGACTCAGAGCTGAATTTGCTTTCTTCAAGATGAATTACTGGATATCAGACCTCTATCAGCACAGGGGCGCTTTTATACTCGGCACATGGAGAAGAGTTCAGGTTTAATTTTTCATTTAAAAAAAAAAAAAGAGGGAAAAACTTCCAAGAAACTCAATTACTACTGCATCTTTTTTTTTTTTAAAATAATACCTTTTCTGTCTTCTAACATGTATTTTATGGAAAATGTTCTGCAAATGCATAAGTTTTAAAACTTAATTACTTATCTTTACATAATGTTTTTAATTGAAATCTCATCACTGTGCTATTTTTATCACTGTTACACATATATGATATTTTGTCCACTCATTTTCTCTCTCTCTCCTTTTTTTTCTTTTTGCTTTAATTCCTCACATTGTTGGAGGCGCTAAATGAGAAATTTAAAGATAAATGTAAATCTCTCTCTCTCTCTCTCTCCTCAGAAGAAAATAACTTAGCTTTAGCAGTTTGCTAATAAATCAGTTCCTAATACACTAAACTTAGCCATATTTACCAACACAGCTTCTTTGCTGATGAAGTCTGAAGCTAACTAACCACACCACACATGTACTTTATCTAACCAGTCTCTCAGTGTTAACACACATTAGCTCTATCCTGTAAATCTGACTGAGTAGATGAGTTATTCTTCCCCTTTATAAGCACTAAATCATGTATAAACTTAGCTGAGGTCACTGAAGCTCCGTTTATCGGCTCTCTTCATCTGAACATTCACACTTTATGCTACTGCACTTTCTCTGACCAATGAGAATCACGGAAGGAGGAACAATTTCATTGGCTGAAGCTTGAAGCGGATTCTGATTGGTTAAGCGGTTTGGCAGCGCCGTTACACTCAAAACCTGAGCGCGAGCAGAAGTATGGGGTCACAGGAGTGGGATAAAAAGAATAAATCAGTAAAAGAATAAGAAAATAAATTTGGAAAAAAATAATAATAAAAAAATAAATCAAAAGAAAAATGAAAGAATGTGAAAATAGCTGCTTTTCTTTATTGCGTTTGAATTGCTGTGCATGTACAGTGTGAATGCAGTTGTGGTTTGAATCAGGAAGAGACACATCATGGCAGAAGCAGAGCAAGAGTTAAGGAGACGCGACCAACAGGTTCTTGTAAAGAGCATCTAAAGAAGTAAAACTGTATGTATTCTGAGTTTGTCACACCACAGAAAAATGTGTTATTAAACACCCAGCCAAATCTGAATTATTAAATCGCGAAGCATAGATAACCAAGTTTCAAAACTATGAAAAAATAAAATCTATGAATAAAATCTTCTCTGAGACGCTGGGGGCCGAAACCACGCCCACTCTCGGGATACTGCCTCTCACCACTATGACCTTAAAAATGTACTCTAGCAGCTTCATTGCAGTTGTACAGCTGAACATGTTTGAGACATCAGAACCTGCATCCAGTTCAGAGCCTGAGGACACAGACCTGCCCGAGAGTCAACCTCGTTCCTCTCAGTCTGTACATATAATAACTGGCAAAGAACCACTGATGCTAACGCACTGTCATGTTTATAAGATGTAATATTGGGGGCGTGATTATGCTAATTAGGGACTCCAGTGCATAGATGGAGCCCAGTGCACGGACCATTTCTGATCCGCCCAAATGATTACATTTTTAAAGAGCTGCACGTCAGTCTACAGTGTAGGTTCCACACAGAAGTATAAATTGGCCCTAAGTGTTAAAAGAACCTGTTGGTCGTCTCTCCTTAACTCTTGCTCTGCTTCTGCCATGATGTCTCTCTTCCTGATTCAAACCACAACCACATTCACACTGCACATGCGCAAAGAAAAGTAGCTATTTTCACATTATTTTAGCTTTATTTTTTTTCATATATTCTATTTTTAATTTGTTTTAATTTTCTTTTTCCACATTTATTTTCTTAGACTAATTAATTTATTCTTTTTTATGGCTCCTGTGACTCCGTACAGAAGAACTCCGGACACCAGAGGAGGTTTGAGCACGCACAGTTTTGTGCATGAGCAAGGTATATAAATCTGTAAAATAAATCTGTGCACGAGCAGCCTTTGTATGAGCTTTTGTATGAGAGTAAAAAAATCTGCACAAGAGCAGATGAAACATTTATTGTGGATTAGGAAAGAAACACCATATTCCAGTAAACTTTACTGACCTTTCTGGAAGATTAAAATTTAAAACCTCAAGTAAATCTATATGAATCAGCTCTCTCTCTCTCTCTCTGTCTCTCACCCTCACACGCACACATGCACACACACAGCCTTCATTCAGTCATACACACACTCAATACAGTAGTCTCTGATTCTCTGCTGAACTGTACTGTAGATAAAAAGGTCAAAATGTTTTTACCTGCAAACTTCTTCTTCTTCATAAGCTCTGTAAAATATGAAGCAATGTTATATTAATTTAATATAATTAGATTAAACAAAAATAACAATAAAATAATTAATATTTGAATAATATTTACACTATAGACTAAAATTACAAACCAAATTAACATAAATCAATATTTAAAACACCAGAAATAAGTTTATTTCCATCAACAGATTTTCCCTAAAAATAGAGAAATATAAAGAAAGGAGAGAAATATAAATCTGATCATCTGTTCCTCTTATTACATATATACAGTTACCTCCATACTGTTTGGGGAAAAGGCATGTGTTTTTATTTGCCTCTGTACTCCATTAATTTTAATTTTGTACTCAAACAGTTCACATGTGGTTAAAGTGCACATCCTCAGATTTTAATAAAGTGTGTTATTACATTATATTCTGATCATGTAGAAATTACAGCACTTTTTATACACAGGCACAAAAGGCACCATAATATTTGGGACATATTTGGGGCTTCACAGGTGTTAGTGATTATTCAGGTGTGTTTAATCGCTTCATTAATGTAGAAGAGAGCTTTCAGTTTCCAGTCTTTATTCCAGATTTTACCTTTATATTTTACTGTATTCCAACATGAGGACCAGAGTTGTACCAGTGAAAGTCAAGGACACGTTATAACGCCGAGAGACAAGAATAGAATAGTAAGAGACATCAACCAAACTTTAGGCAAAATCAACTGGAACATTATTCAGAAGAAAGAGAACTGGTGAGATTAGTAAGCATAAAGGGTCTGGTAGAGTAAAGAAGACCTCCACAGCTGATAACAGCAGAATTCTCA
>JAQMYM010004829.1:0-12023 GCA_030014255.1 Parauchenoglanis ngamensis
AAAATAAATGATTGACACTTCCATTTTTGAAAGAATTCTTTGTTTACAGCATTTTTTCACACCTGCCTAAAACTTTTGCACAGTACTGTATGTATTGAAGAGGATGTTTGTGTGTGTGTGTGTGTGTGTGTGTGTGTGTGTTTCCCCAGCCTGACACCTGTGCACAGCACATGGCCTGTGTGAGCTGTGTGGAGAAACAGCAATGTATGCAATATATAAAAGCGTATTTATTTTGTTTATACAAAAGTATGGTAGAAATATGATTTGATTTTGGATCTCAGTAAGGCAGTCAGGCTAAAACTGAAGAGTGCATCTCCTGTTAGTATCACACTAATGACCTTGCTCATTTTTTCCATGTGGAGAGTTGCCAGGTTCTACATGTAATGTCTGCCCAAAAGAAAATTTCACCATTCAACTCATATAAAATGCAATAAATTGACAAATGTTTGTGGACACCTGACCATCACAACCATATGTGTTTTTTGAACATCTCAGTCCAGATTTATAATAACCTCCACTGTTCTAGGAAGGCTTTCCACTAGATTTTGGCTGTAGAAATCTGCACCATTCTGCTACAAGAGCATTAGTGAGATGAGGCACTGTTGTTGGGCAAGAAGACCTGGTATGCAATCAGCATTACAGTTCATCCCAAAACTGATCAGTGAGGTTGAGGTGAGAGCTCTGTGCATGACCCTCAACCTCTTCCACACCAATATTGGCAAACTTTGTCCTTATAAACCTTGCTTTGTGCACAGCGGCACTGTTATTCTGGAACAGGTTAGGGCTAGGCCTCCAATGTACAGAAATCCTAGTGCTGCAACATACATAGACATTCTAAGCAATTCTGTGCTTCAGACTTTGTGGCAACAATTTAGGGAAGGCTCACATAAGGGTGTGAAAGTCAGGTATACACATACTTTTGGCCATATAGTGCATTTATCAACATTTATAATATGGATAATATAGATTACAATATGTATAAGCTACACTGGCACTCACTAAAGCAACTGAATTTAGATATAGGTACAGAAAAGAACTAGTAAAAATGAAGCCACTCTACCCTAACTCATTGAGTTTTTTTAAACAGAAAGGATATCATAGTCAAAATGATGTAAAGACATGGGTTTTCCCCCTCCTACCTAATGAGTCTAGACCATTACATATTTGCCTGGGTGGTAAAGATAGAGAAGTCTGTAAAGTGGACTAATAAATGGAAGACATGCCTCAGTTACTGTGACCAGCTTTTTAAATATAGACTAGTTCTGAATTTGATGCCTGCCACATTTTCCAAAAACCTTGAGACAAGGACAACAAAAGACAGACAAAGAATGCTCAAAAAACACCTGTTTGGAACATTCCACAGATAAACAGGTTAATTGGTAGCAGTTGATAGTATCATGATTGGGTATGGAATAATGTTATCAAAGGTGATAGAGAATCTGAAGAAATATGTGTAATTAAGGGGCATGGCCAAAAACCAACATTGAATGCCCATGACCTCTGAAATATATTAAAACCTGACATGGTTGTATAAAGGACATTAGTACATGGCCTCATTAGTACAATTCGTTGCTGCATCTACAATTGCAAAATAAGAGCCATATATTATCAACATTCATAAACACCACTGACTTCCCTGGGCCCCAGCTCATCTGAGATGGACTGACACAAAAGTGGAAGGTGTGGTGCAAAAGATGCAAACACATAACCCTGTGATGTAAACATACCCCTGTCCCAACTTTTTTGGAATGTGTTGCTGGTATTAAATCTTTTTATTGTATTCAAATTACTTGCAACTCTAAAACCAGAGAAAAACGGTGCTCCCATCAATGTTGTCCATGACAGGTGACTCAGTGGGATTGGTGTTCCATGGGAATAGGGAACGGTTGGTACCTAAGCATGCATTGAAAGGGGGTGAGGTGTGTGGCATAAGGGTGGAGGGAGTTCTGGGAGTACTCTGCCCACAGGAGATACTCTGAATCCCCCTGGTTCTCTGAGCACAAAGCCCTCATGATGTGCCAGATTTCCTGGTTGGTATGTTCTAGTTGCCTGTTGGATTGGGGAATTGTTACCAAACATGAGACTTGCTGTCACAGACTGTTCCAGCAGGTGAGTAATCAAATAATAAGTGCTGTTAGAACTGGTAGACATGTCTTGGACAAGTTACGGAGTCCCAATCCATATCCGCTTGGTCTTCACCTTGCTTCAAGCTAGATCACTTCATCTAAAGTGCTCCATGAGACACCTCGCTCCTAGTGCTTTACTGATCTGAGGGTGTTTCAGTGCATAATTGATCATCAAGTGTAAAGTGTGGACTACACAGTGGACTGATATCCACCCATGTTTTTCCTGCAAGCTGTTTGCAGCCAGCATGACATTGAAGCCATTATCATGGACAACCACCACAATCTTGCTTGGAGGAATCTCAAACCTCTCCACTGCTCAATCTATGCAGCAATGTTGGATCCAGAGTGCCGTTTTTCGAGTTTCTGTCACATGTCTGTGAGGCAGAAGCTGGTAAGCTCCCAGTCATCACTTATAAAGTGACAAGTGATGCCAAGATATGTCTCTGTTACAACACTGGTACAAACATCAGATGTCAGGGCAATCTTGTTCTTGGTTGATTGAAGAGCATCTTTAACCATATCAAGAGCAGCTTTATACTTTCCCTTCATGAGCTTTGTAAAATGAGCTGGATGAAACTAACTGGATGAAATTTGTTGATTTGTTCAATCTGCCCTCATCTTTAACCATGGATATTGGTCTCATGTTGAGGATGCTCACTGTAAAGACTTCATCCATTTGAGGGGTTCATGAGTCACTCTTCAGGACAAATTTATCTACACACCTTTACTTAGTAGTGATGCTAAAATAGAAAGAACAAAACAGAAAGCTGTATTAATTATCACAAGTTGAAGGTTATGTATGTATAACAATATATCACAGATAGTGTACTGCCTAATGCCAATTAAACAATTTAAATAATTAAATATCTTACAACTGAATTATTGATGTGCTCCAACCCACAGACTAACTAGCTTATGTTAGGTGGTGGAGGTTTACTATTCAAAATGAATGCTAGTAATAGCATGAGCAAAAAATAGGGAAGAAGATGAGACATGGTAGGCTACTATTATAATTCATTGATTTACTATTGCACTTAACGTGTTAGCTAACATAACTGAAATAGCATTCACTTAGCAAGCATCATCCATGAAACTTTGTTTTCCAACAGGTAAACTAACAAACATTATGATGCTAACATTATAGCCAGTTGCCTAAAGCACAAAGTAGTTGGTCATTAAAATAAAAATCAACAAGGTATCGATTCAATGCAATGTATTAACTTAAATCACAAAAACTTACCCATCCAGAGTAGACAACATGGCTCCAGGGTGTCTCTGTTTCAAATTCTCATGCTGCTGTAAAAATGAAAATTCTGCTTTGCAGATTCTGCAAACTTGCTTGGTTTATTTTCTGTGTAATGCTCCCATACTTTGGAAAGTTTTGGTTGTTTTGCCATCACTATCATTCGTATGTTCTTTTTCATTAGTACAAAATGCAGTCATGGCAGACAGTGGATGTGATACTGCCCCCAGCACTTTCTGTAGTGCATTGTAATAACAAATGAACATTTACATGTAACTTTAACATTTATGATACAACATACCGACTAATGGTTGCAGCCCTAGTTGCCATTGTCATGGTTTTTTCCACCAGAAAGAGTTTCTGGTAAAGAAAGCCCCTGAGTGCATTTTGGACTTATTGCCCAAGTGCTCAGACATTTTTGCTCCCACCCCTGTCTCTGAGGCATCCGTTTCCACAATGAATGTCCTGGTCAGATCTGGATGATGCAGTATGGGTGCCAATGTGAATGTAGTCTTAAGTCTGCAGAATGCCTCCTTGGCAGCAGTGCTCCATGCAAGTTTCTAGGGGCCCTTATATAAAAAGAACTGTGAAAGGGACTGCTATGGAACTGAAGCCTTTAATGAAGCACCTGTAAAAATTTGCATAACCCAGGAATTACTGTAGGTCTTTGATTGTGCGAGGAGTGGGCCATTACAACTAATGCTGTACCCCAGGAAGGCAATGGAAGGGATGTGAAACTCACACTTTTCACCCTTGACGTAATGCTGGTTCTCTTTGAGATGAGACAGCACTTCCTTGTCATGGCCAATATGACTCTTGGAAGAAGAGGAGTAAATTATTCCATTTAATTCAATTTTATTTGTATAGCGATTTTAACAATGGACATTGTGACAAAGCAGCTATACGGAAATATATTAATTCCAGTTATAAATTTTAAACATATGAATTCATAAATCAGTCCCTAACGAGCAAGCCTGTGGTGACAGTGGCAAGGAAAACTCACTGAAGTAACATGAAGAAGAAACCTTGAGAGGAACCAAACTCAAAAGGGAGCCGATCCTCGTGTGGGTGATACCAAATAGTGCAATTCCAAATAACTTGCTTGTATAACTGCTATTCAGTTGTGTAGCTAGGAAATTCATTACTGTTTTATCATGAAGTCTATTTTGTTAAAGTTATCTTGCGCACTGATGGAGACAGCAAAACTGTTCGTAGCACTTGAAGTCCTCAAGTTATCATGGCAATTGTAAACCTAAGCCATCACAGCATCTGTTTGTATCAACTGCAATCCATAGCTGTCTTCACAGGTATAAGGGTATTTTTAGGCTGTACTTATGGGGCCATCCTCAGCAGGAGCGAGTGGTTTCCAATTGATGGAAACTCCAACCAGAAGTCAAGATGGATCAGGCACCTCCAGCAGAAGGGGACAGGATCACTGTTCTGTCAGAAGTAGCATATGTAACTCAATAGAGAGAGAGAGACAGAGAGAGAGAGAGAGAGAGGGGGGGGAGAACACAGTTTGTTAGGCACACTCAATGTCATGTAATCGTTACGAACAGTGCATATTGTGTGCTGACTGTAAGCAGGAACTCCAACATGACTAGCTATGACTTCATAACTGAGGGAGAGCCAGAAAGTAACACATACATAAGCCACTCCACTGTCAAGAAACCTGAACCCACGAGAGTGGGGGGTGACAGCATCCAAACATTCCAGTTTTCCAAAACACTCTACGTCCGAGAACACTCCAGATCTGCTGCTGAACACTAATCCCGAAAACTAATTGGAAGGTAATTCAATAACTGTGGGGAGAAGGCTCTGACTCCTGTTGAAGGCTTCACTATTCATGGTACAAACAATATCCTGCAGATCTTGATCTAAGTAGGCATGGCAGATAATAAAAGACCAGAAGTTCACTCAGGTTCTGCAGCACACAACCATTAGGTGCTTTATATGTCAATAGTCCATTTTTATCATCAACGCAAAATTGATTGATAATGCAGTGTGGATAAGATAGGGGTCATATCCTCTGGTTCTAGTAAGTACTCTTGCTGTTGCATTCTGGACTAACTGGAGCTTGTTTATGCACCTACTGGAATACCTAGACAGTAAGGCATTACAATAATCTAGCCTAGAGGTAACAAAGGCAAGACAACAAATTTTTCTGCATCATCTAACGACCTTATATTTCATATCTTAGAATTTTTTCTGAGATGAAAGAAGGCTATCATAGTAATATTATCTACATGAGCTTCAAATGAAACACTAGAGTCAATAATCACACCAAGGTCTTTTACTTTTTGAACATGGAGAAACATAAAGGCAACCCAGAGTTACTATGTAACCATACAGCTTACTTGTAGTTGTCATAATTACTTCAATTACTACAATTACTTCAGTCTTGACAAAATTAAGTGAAATGAAGTTAATAAGCATCCAAAGTTCCTTACACATTCCTCAATTTTATTAAGCTGATATCGCTCACCTGGCTTTGCTGAAACATTCAACTGGGTGTCATCAGCTGAAAGCTTATACCATGTTTACAAAAAATGTCACACAGAGGCAGCATATATAAGGAAATATGGTGGGCCTAAGTCAGAACTTTGTGGAACAACAAACTTCACCGTATTATGTGTAGAATAGTCACCATTTACATCTACAAACTGATAATGATCATTGAAATATGACCTAAGCCAGGAGAGGGATGAGCACAACACAAGCACAGGAGACACAACCTGGATTAGTGACCAGTTGTAGGTCATTTACCACTTTAACCAGAGCTGTCTCTGTGCTTTGATGAGGCCTGATATATTTCAGGCCTCATATATTTCCTATGCAGGTATGAGCATTACTGCTTTAATACAGGCTTATCTATGATCTTGGAGATAAAAGGGAGGTTTGATACTGGCCTATAGTTGGACAGCTGACATGGAAAACCTGAGAGTGGCCAAAAGCTTCATCTCTGGCTACCACCCAAAAACCATTAGTCAAGTGGAGCAAGCCAAACAAAAAGTCAGTAAATTCTTCCAGTTCTTTTGTGCCAAAAACAAAGAGGATTTGGTGTTTCCTCCCATGAGCAGAATATGTGCAAAACTCACTGAGACACTCAGTCACCCAGCTCACTCCCTCTTAGTGTGTCCTCGCCTATCCAACGCCCTTGTTTCGATGGAATACTAACCCCACCGATTTACCAGCAGTTGATAAGTGGTTCAGAAAGAGCGAACAGTTGTGGGAAACCACACACTAGCATCTAGAGCAAGTGGCACAGAACAACAAAGAGTTTGTGGACAGACATCAGACATAGACCCCTGAGGATCAACTTTGAGAACAAGTATGGCTTCCACCAGGGAGCTCAGAGTCAATCAAGGTTGTAGAAAATCAATGCTACTTTGGTCTGTATAAAATCTCAAAACTTATCTATGACATCACCAATTGACTCTGCCATCTTTCCCCCTCTTTCCATAGGTCACGACTCAAACCACCAATCAGAAGTTCCTCAGCTAAAGAGGTTCTACCACTATACCACAGGAACTCCTAAAAATCAAAGCCATTCTCAACTCCTGGCACATTGAAGGAAAATTCCAGTAACTGCTTAACTGGGAAGACTACACCTTAGAGGAAAGATACTAGATGATGCCCATGATGTCCTCAACCCACTTCTTTGCAGTGACACTTCCATGTCTGGCACCCTGAGAAACCAGTGCCTTGTCCCTTGTCAAGAAAGAACCCTGATCCTGAAGTGAGCTCTTCTGGGTGGTGGAAGGGGTGGGCGAGATGTTTCAGTCTGGTGGATGGTTCTGTTAAGTCTATGCTTGAAACAGCATCAAACTCCAGATCCCAGAATGCATCACAAACTACAAAAGTGGATGCCTTGTTTTGCAAAATGGCACTTACCACTAAAAGTAACACATAATACCATATTGGCTATCATTTACATTGATGGCATTTGGTAAAGGCCCTTATCCAGAGCACCTTACACTAACCTCATTTATACAACTGGGCAGCTGAGGGTTAAAGGGTGTTTAAAGGCTGAGAACCCTCCAGATCTGCTTCTTTAACTAATGGAAGGCTATTAACAAAAGGCTTGGCTAAACAAATGTGTTTTCAGCCTAGATTTAAACATTGAGACTGTGTCTGTGTTCCGAACACTAATTGGAAGGCTGTTCCATAATTGGGGGGCTTTGTAAGAAAAAGCTCTGCCCCCTGCTGTAGCCTTCACTATTTGAGGTACTAACAAATAGCTTGCACCTTTTGATCTAAGTAGGTGTGGGGGGGTCATAAAGGACCGGAAGTTCGCTCAGATACTGAGGTGCGAGACCATTCAGTGCTTTATAGGTCAACAGTAGTATTTTATAATCAGTGCGAAATTTGATCGGAAGCCAATGCAGTGTAGATAAGATAGGGGTGATGTGCTAATATCTTCTGGTTCTAGTAAGGTCAACCCTCACCGCTGCATTCTGGACTAACTGGAGCTTGTTTATGCTCCTACCATCACCTTTGTCTTACTTATTAGGAATAAATTCAAATGTAAATTTTGCATCCAGATTTCTGTAAAGCTTCTTTGTGACAGTGTCCACTGTTAAAAATGCTATACAAATAAAATGTAATTGAATTGAACTATTGAGCATAGTTGGGAGAGAAGTTGGGCAAAGTTGAGCAAAGTTGGGAGAATTCACCCCAGACTGGACACCTTGCAGGGCACCATGAGAATACACTTAAGCACACACACATTCATGTCTACATACTAATTTAGTGTAGCCAGCACACATATTGCCTGTTTTTCTGAGGAAACTGTAAAACCTGGAGGAAACCCACATGGACAAAAACTCTTCTCCTGTTCTGTAATTTAACATAATCAGAAATGATCCACCTTGTTTACATACTATCTGAAGTTTACACTTCTGTAGCCTCTTCGTGTGTCTGTGTGTGTGTGTGTGTGTGTGTGTGTGTGCGTGTGTGTGTGTAAGGATACACAGCAGTAGAATAGTAGGAAGCACTGCTCTCTGACTTCTTTCCTCCTCATAGTGCTTTTCCTCCTTCATTCGTCCGCTGAGCTGTGAACATGGACACACACTTAGCCACACTCTTCTTATTAATGCTGCTGAACTTCTCCACATACAGTGAGTATTAAACTCCTTTATTTACCATCATCCACAATTACTCTTTTACTGTGTGTGTATCTGACTTTAAACCTTTTCATAACTCATGCTAATCCACTCAGGAGGTCTGTGACTCCCAGTATGTGTGTGTGTTTAGGTGTGAACTTCTTTACAAATAATTTAAAGTATTTGATTAGCAGATCAGCAGTTATGGATAACTGAAAAACATTTTTCATTTGAGTAAAAGTTTTATTTGTGTTTTATTTGTGTTTCAGAAAATGTATTATTCAAACAACGTTGCATAGTTTATCATAAATAATGTATTCAGATTGTAAATTAAGTGATAAATGTTAATTAAAGGCAGGTTAAGAATGAAAATATCTTATTTTAATTCACTTGGATTTTAAAAAGTATATCTAAGTGTTGAAACACTCAAATTACTTTAATAAGCAAAATTAATCTGAAATGTGATAAACACCTTAACAGGATATGTGTAGTGTTACAACTGAGCATGTTTACATTACATCTTTCTTCATCTACATTACTTACAAACATTTTTAACTCTCTTATAGAGAAAATACTTTTCTTTATCTTTTATAAAATGTACATTAAATGTGTTACATTTATTCAGTAATGATTTGTTGTCTGAGTTTCACGTTTCGTTAGCTCAGTGTGTCTGATAGTATTTAGTGAAAAGGTAAACGCATATAGTATATTGTGGAAGTTTTTTTATACTGCCCCTAAACATGGTAATAAATGATGTAATAAAGAACAAACATTACAAATATCCCATTCACATTTATACACTGATAATAAACCTGTGATTAGAACATAATCTTTACACACTGCAATTTTTTTTCTCTTTGAGCTCCAATTTCTGAAATTATCATCATTCTCAACAATTTCTTCTAATTGTGTTTAACATTATTAATGATTGCTTTGTGTATTTTTATATGTTACCTGATGTGTGTTCAGCAACCATTTCTCTCTGTTCTTAGTGTTTTCCTAAATTAACAATTTTTTAGTCCTTATTACTGATAAAAACATATTATACATGCATATTTTTGTTCTTCAAACTTATGAGATGAATCATTCAAGTATAATTACATACATCAGGTGAAAAATAAAAGCTAAAAGGTGCTGAAGACATGAGGCTGAGGACTCGCACCACAGCAATTAGACACCTGAAATATTTGGTTTAGTGTCTTCACAGTTCACTGTGTATTTTATGTAAATGTGTATTAGAGATATCTAAATAACATGTTAAATATGTATAAGTACGTGTTAGGCACATCTAAAAACATTTAAAAAAGAGAAATAGTTTCTCATATTTTTTGAGTGGAAATTTTGAGTCATGATGTGTAATGCCTAGTTTATATACAATCAGTATCTCCCATTTTCATTGAGGGTGCCAATAATTCTGGTAGACACTGTCTATGTGCTCATGGTGTTAATTTAATAATGTACATCCATTACATTGGTGTCTACTTTTAGAAACATACTGATGAGTTTACTCACTTTGGTCAGGAGCATTAATGTGATCAGGTGTGTTAATATAGTCAGATGTGTTAATGTGGTAACTATGTGTGTGTGCATGTGTGTGTGTTGTAGGCGGGTTCCTTATCAGACACACGAGTAAAGATGTGTGTATGACGGTTCAAGGCAAAGTGGATGTGTTTCTGAAGGTCTGTGATCTGAAGAACCCATCACAAGACTGGACCTGGACTGTGGACAGGAAACTGAAACACACTCATTCAGTCATGTGTTTATGGGTGAACTCGAGCATGGGCGTGCCCTCTCACGCCCGCCTGGTGAAGACATGCCCCTGTAACTCTGCCCCTGCATGGATGTGTTATGATGAGTTTGGGACCTTTGGGCTGGAAATGTTGCCTCTATATCTGAAGAAACAGGGTGAGCGGGTGGTGGTCCGGTCTGAACCCAAACACTCCAACTGGACCCAGTATACGGGGCACAAAGTGGAGCTGACATACCTTTGCTCCCACACAGGTACAGTGTGTTCAAGTACAGAGAGAGAGAGAGCGAGAGAGAGAGAGAGTGAGAAAGACTGTTAGACAGTAAACAACAGTGCGTGAGGTTATTAATTATTTTTATAAATCTATAACTCTCTAAACCCAGCTGGGACACACTCTGAAACAAAATAACTACAAAAAAACTAAACAAAACAAAAAATGAATAAATAAGGGGGGAAGTAAGAGTTCACTCTCCATTGCACTTACCAGACAGCAAAGGGGGGCAGATGCTGTGGCTAGGGTGGGTTGCATCTCTGCACATATTCATGTCTTTGTGGCTGCAGCAGATCCTGTAGACTTCTACCAGTGTTGAACAGTTTTGATGATGAACTGACCCTTTTAACCCACCTGTAGAAGTTGACCAGCAGCTTTTGTGGGAGCTGTGCTTTCATCAGCTCCTCTGAGCCTCTGAAGACCTTTTTTGGTCATCACTGTCATGTTGATGACTTGTCGTGTTTTTGGCTGATATGGAATACAAGGAATCTGAAGCTCTGAACTGTCTCCACTCTCTCATCATTGTTGCTGATGGGTTGATGGCCCTCGTGTTTCAGCCTCCTGAAGTCTAAGGGCAGTTCTTTTGGTTTCCTTGACATTACATTTATAGCAGACTCCCTTATCCAGAGTGACTTCCACTTATCTCATTTATACAACTGAGCAGTTGATATTAATATAAGCGGTGTCTGTAAGCACCCATCAGGTCCAGCAGCTTTGTTGGGGTTGATCTGGCTTGTGGCCCATCTCACCTCACCAGACTTAAGCTTGACAGTGCTGGGATTTGAATTCATGACTTTCCGATCAATAGCTTTAACCACTGAGCTACCATTGCTCTTGAGTTGAGAGCATGGCTGTTGTCCTGGCTCCAGCTCTCCATGTTCTCAACCTCCTCTCTGTAATCTTATTTGTTGTCGTTAGAGATCAGGCCTATCATGATGGAGTCACCCGCAATTTTGATTACAATGTTGGAATCATGGATGGGTTCGCAGTCATATGTTAAGAGGGAGTATAAACCGTTGTTGGTCCAGGGAAGTGGGGAGATTGCTTTTTATTTGTTAGAATATGTTACTTAAAGCACTTCATAACTATGGTGGCCAAGACCACCAGGCAATAGTCATTCAGAGACCTGACCACTCTCTGTTTTGGAACCTGGATGATTGTAGCAGACTTGACACATAAGGAGAGAAGGTGGTCTGTCCCAAAGAGATATTAAACAGGCTGGTGAACACACCTATCAGCTGTCCTGCATAGTGTTTCAGGACCTGTCCTGGAACCCTATCAGGTCCAGCAGCTTTGGTGCGGTTGATTTGGCTTAGGTCTCACCTCACCCGAGTCGAGTTCAGCATCACTGTACATCATGGAGCCCCCTGTGGTGTCCCCTGTGGTTTCCTGATGCGTTGGTTGCCGTCCTGGTCAAACTGTCTGAAGAAATGGTCCAGATCACCAGGGAGAGATGAGTTTGCTGTGTTAAGACAAAAAAATAAAATTTTATGTATAATATGTAACTTTTTACCTTTTCCTAATTATATAT
>JAQMYM010004830.1:0-12018 GCA_030014255.1 Parauchenoglanis ngamensis
CTAAGTAAAGAGAAACAACAGTCCATCATTATCCAGTCTCTTTTAAAGTCATAAAAATAAAGAAAAAAATTGAATTAAAAGGTGTGTCCAAACTTTAGACTGGTAGTGTATATATATATATATATATATATATATACATACTATATTAAAATGTAGATTAACATTAGTATATATTAACATTCTATATTAACATTTAGATGAGTGTAGAATGTTAATGTGTTAGATCATGGATGGTTCTCCCGTTAGGAAGAGAGACATTTGTTCATTCCTTGTGGTCAATGATGTATTGTGTTGTATCGGGAATAATTAGAATTTTGTAGCCTATTCAGGAGAACGATATTCAGAGTTTCCTCCTAATAGCCTAAAAAAGTTTTTTACTGGAAAAGTAAGTGTAATTGATTTTCAAAACTAAAAAAGGTATGATTAGCTTGGTTATTTTCAGCATTGCGACTAAAAACTGTTGTACTGAGCAGGTAAACATCCTTTTATTTCTAAAACTACTGATTAAGCCATAATTTTATTCCCAATGCATATATTGTATAGATATATACAATAGATATTGATTTTCAATCTATTGAAATATATTGAGATATTGTTTCAATCTAATTCATGAATGATTATAACAGGTGGCTAAATAATTCCTGGGGCCACAATGAATGAATAAATAAACTCAATAAGCCAAAGGTGAATGCAATGACTCTTCCCTGAGGATCTCTCCAATTTAATGCAAAACTGGAGGGACAGCCATGCTAATAAACAAAAACATTTTTCATCCCAAAGTGGTAATTAGTGATCCTAATTGGTGATGCATTACTGTTGTTGGACTTTTTTGCCAATTCTGTGATTTTAGTGAATTTATATGCTCCTATATTCCATGACAATCTGTTTGTTTTTTTAATTTAATTTCAACAATATCTAACACAGTGGATTTCTTATAATTGTAGGTGATACAGGAAAGATGCCACCTAACTACGATGACAAACAGAGCTTTTTTGCAATTCTACTCTGACCTTATAGATCAGGATGTTGTGGTGACCTTGGTCCTCTGCACACTTTCTTTGGAAACTTATCCATTCCCATCATGAGAAACAAAATAACAAGGTAAGTGCTGACATTTTGATTTCTGAAATTACGGACATTAAATCTATGCTAAATCACAAGTCACATGGCCCCGACGGGTTCACTGCTGAATTTATGAAACGGTTCCCTTCAACTGCCATCCGTTTATCAGGCAGTGTTTAAAAAGACACTTCCCTCTGGCATTCTTCATAAGACTTTGAGACAGCTGGTATCTTTTTGCTGGTAAAGAAGGATAAAGAACCACTTTAATTCACGTCATATTGTTTCTTTGCTAAACATAGATTTTAAAGTGATATCCAAGGTCTTGGCCAGGAGTGAGGAGAGCGTGACTCACCTCACCAAACAGGATATATTCAATGCCGGCACTCTTAGTAAAATTTAAGAAAACTATTCACTGTTATCCACCTGGCTCAGTCAAAGTGTCCACAGGTGGTGTTTTCACTCAATGCTGAAAAGGCCTTTGGTTGGGTCAAGTACAGACATCTATTCTTCACCCTCCAAAAATGTTACTTTAAAGTGAATTCAATGCCTGGTTTAAATTGCTTTATTCCTCCACCCTTGCAGCTGTGATTGCTTCTGTATGTTTCTGAACCAGCTTCATCTCTCACCTGCAATTTAGAAATCCTGAACAAATTTGGAAAGATCTCAGGGTAATCTGCACTTCCTTCTAGCCTTTTCCTCTTTAAAAGGGTCTGAAATAGCTTTAGATATTTAGATATCAAGATCAGTCTGTCTCTCCCAACTACTTTAACAAAACCTTCACTGTTCTTCTCAGTAAGTGTAAACAGGACATGATAAACTGGGCCTCCCTACTGTTCTCATTAGCAGGGCATGTCAACTTAATTCAAATGACAGTGTTGTCAAAGTTTCCATATCTCTTTTAAGACATCCCCATCCTAATTAAAAATAATTAAAAAAACAAACAAAAAAACACTTGACACTTGTATTATCCCTTTCATATGGGGGAGTAAATCTAGTTGCATTAGGAAGACCCCTCTGCAAATACCAACAACCTCTGGAGGTCCGTCTTTGTCAAAGTTCCCTTGTATTGCTGGCATGCAGCATTCAGAAGCTAATTTACTGGTTTGAAGCCTCACCAATTACAGGAAAGGCAAGCTGGCTGTAACTGGAGCACTTGTCATGCCAACACAACCTGGATTCAGTGGTTTGTGTAGCCTTGTTCTTTTTTACCAATAATTTGAGTCAAAATATTGTAGTTAAGCACTCAATAAGAATATGGGCTCAGTGTAGACATTTTGGACTGCAAGGAGCTTCTGATCTCTCCCACTTTAAGTCAAACCATAAGTTCATTCATTTCTATAGATTCTTATTTTTGGTTTAATAAATGGCTGAGTGATCCTCAATCTATACATATAAGACATATTTGCACCTTTCTCTCAATTATCTCCAATTTACAAGGAACAATTTTTCCTGTTACTTACAGATCAGGAGCTTTGTACAAAATACAGTTATTTCCTTTCCAGATAAGCACATGAAATCACATATCGACCACACTCTTGATTTGAATTCAGAACGTAAAGGACTGATATCTCAGATTTATGAGTCCTTAAAAATCAATCCACACTGTACTGAAAGTGTGAAAAGGGCCTTGGATACTTCTGATCTTAGTGTAGTCTTAACTAATTATGATGATTTTTTCTTAGACTAGATACACACATCATCTATGTCTGCTAAACATGGCTTAATACAAATGAAAGTGGCACAGAGTTCATTTAACTAACGCTACATTGGCAAAGAGGCATCTTAACACTAAGCCATCATGCCCTCAATGTAGAGCCGAATCAGCAGACTTAATGCACATGGTGTGTCCAAATCTCTCCAGGTTCTGCATAAATACTTTTAAAGCTTTCAGTGAGAGGTCTGAAATATGATTTGACCCTGACCCAGTCTGTAACCTCTTTTGGTTTAAATATTAAAGGAATCCCATGCTGCCTTACCAAATAAAGCCGATGTGGTCATAGCTTTTATTACACGTTTTGCAAGATGCTTGATCCTTTTAAAACTGGAAGCAACATGCTCCTCCATCCTTTTCCCATGGGGTCAAAGATATTCTGTATTTCTTAAAGATTAAATACACTCAGGATCTTTTGTTGACTCAGACTTTAAGATATGGAGGATTAAGATAAGACTCTTTACAGGAACCCCTTGATATACAGTAGAGTGGAACCAATGTTTTACTACAGCAGTAAGCTATATGGTATTTTTCATATTACTTTTCGTTTTTCCAAACACTTTTTTCAAGGATTTAAATGTTTGTGAGAGAGGTTTCTTGGAAGAGAAAGTAATATAGTAATGACAAGGCACAATGCACATATTTTTTAATTTTTTTTATTAAACAATTAAAAGAAAATATAATAAAATGAACAATGTAAATAATGAACAATAAATAAATTAAAATAAATTATCAATGAAAATAATTAAGGGAAAAAAACCCCACAAAACCAAAAACCAAAAGAAAACCAAAAAAACCCAAAATATATCCATCCCATAAGTTGGCTCAACCTAAAAAAAGAAAGAAACTTCTGTATTTCTTAAAGATACACACTCGGGATCTTTTGTTGATTAACAATTAAAAGAAAATATAATAAAATGAACAATTTAAAAAATGAACAATAAATGAATGAAATGAACAATAAATTAATTAAAATAAATTATAACTTAAAAAAAGACCCAAACAAAACCCCCCCCAAAAAAACATATCCGAACAGGAGGATCCACCTAAAAAAGAAAGAAACAGGTAAAACAGTGGAAGTGAAAAAAACTAAATTTAGCAAATTGATATTGACTAAAAAATTAAAGTGAAAAACAGAACACTGGCATTGAAATACTTGGGTTGAAATTAACTTTTAAGTAAATCTAGTTGCATTAGCAAGACCCTTCTGCAAATACCAACAACCTGGATTCAGTGGTTTGTGTAGCCTTGCCCTTTTTTACCGATAATTTGAGTCAAAATATCTTAGTTAAGCACTCAATAAGAATATGGGCTCAGTGTAGACATTTTGGACTGCAAGGAGCTTCTGATCTCTCCCACTTCAAGTCAAACCATAAGTTCATTCATTTCTATACAGATTCTTTGTAGCCAGAAACGATGACGTGCCATTCAGAAAGGTGAATTAGGGAAACACTGGAACTACATTACATACAACAGTTAGAGTTTCAGTATCATCTCTCCCTCACGCTTCCTCCACACAGGCTGAAGTACCATGTTCTGATGTGTGAAAGGCTGCTCTCACCATCTTAGTTTCACTGTTTCATGGACTTATTTATTTTTTATATTATTAAGCAAATTAAATGAATTAAAATTGGAAAAAAACAAATGTTTTGATGTTGGAAACATTTCTTAAATGTTACCTTTACTATTATCACTGACAGCTGTTGTAGACTTTTAAAATAAACTAACTGCATGTTCAGCTTTAAAAAATGATTCATTTCTTTGCTTTTATTGGCCTACAAATCTCAGAAATTATTGCAGTGCAGATTTGTCACTTAAAGGGTTAAAAAAGAGGAGGGGGGCAATATTCACAATTCCATTCAATTACAAAAACAGCACTCAAACTCATAATGCAGCACAAACAGGGCTTTATTTCTAAAAGCACTGCTTAATGGAAGGACTTTTTTGCTTACAATAATAATAATAATTGCCATCTCTCTCCCGTCGCTCTCATCTCTCCTTCCTGTTCTGTTCTACTGCTTCCTCTGCTTCCTCTCTTTCCTCTGCTTCCTCTCTTTCCTCTGCTTCCTCTCTTTCCTCTGCTTCCTCTCTTTCCCTTCTTTCTCTCTCTCTGCTAAACACAGTATATGTAGCAGAAGAGGTTTATATAGTGGAATAGCATTGCTGGAAAGTGTCTCAGGTTTCCGTTTTCAATTGATTAAAACATTCAACATCATGCTAAGACATGCACACACAATGGTTCTTTTCACTTGTTCACTTGTGAGGACCTTCCATTGACATAATGATTATTAATACAACTAATTAATGCCATGTCTGCGCCTAAACCTAATCTTAACCTCAGTAATGAAATGGAGATTTATGGGCTCTTCTAGTTTTAATTTTTGCTTAAAAAAACAAACACGTTCCTTGTGAGGGCCATCCAAAAGTCCTCGCAAGTCTAAATCTGTCAGATCTTACTATCATATTTGTCCTCACAAGTATGGCAAAACCTGTGTAATACACATTCAACAACTCTTTGTCCATATTTAGAATTAGGTTCGTAGTTAAGCAGTTCATTGGTGTTTCATCTCCTCACCGTTTCCTCGATTTGATGTTGTTACGACTTTGATCTTGCAAGAAGCCAAACTAATCAGAACGACGGAACAAAGTCATTATAATTACTCTCAGATAAAATTGAGATTTTATTAATTTTAACTATTCTAAACTATAAAAGATTACCGATTACCCAATGAAACCGATTAATTAAATTTACTGTGACGAATCTACAGTCATGGGGGAAAGTAATGACACCCTCCTTCAGTTCTATGTTTTTTATTTATCAGGGCCTCAGTAACTATTGTTCGGTCCTCAGTAACTTCTGTATCAGATTATCTCAGGCGAGGACAAGGAAACATAACAGATTTCATTATGTTTTATTTTTTCTCAAAAAGAGTAAACGAATATTCAGACACCAGGTGGGGAAAAAGTAATTCAACCCTATAATTCAGTAACCTGTAGAATCACCGTTAGCAACAATAATTTGAAGTAAACCTTTTCTGTAGGAGTTTCAGTTTATCATCTTGGAGAATTTTTTAAAATATATTTTTATCACCAATCATTCAGCCTGAGATCCATTACTCAGTTGTATCTACCACCATTCAGCTCCCCCATGGTCATGCATGTAGGGCCCTATGATGTCCGCGATGCGGAAAACGCAGACGGAATCACGGAATTCAACGAATAAAATGGAATCCGTTGTAACATGCGGAATGTCGTATAATGAGTACATAACACATAAATATTACGTATTCTAAGGATACATAATACTTTCTGTACATCACTACTGTACTGCACATCAGGGTTAATTTTTATCTTTTTTTCTCTTCAATGTTCTCTGCTACTTTACACACTATTTTTAGTGAAGGTTTTTTAACCCAACATTGTGACCCTTAACCCTGTAGCACCCAAGCATAGAACTAATCATTGAAAAAAATCATTTTGGCTTGTTTTGCATCTTTTGGGGTGGGAGTAAACCAATATCAGTGGAATTTTTGAAATCGGACCAATTTTGACCATTTTAGGCAATGTCGCATATTTGCAAATGTGGACTTTCCGGGTTAATTTCGTTCACAAAATCAAGTAATTTTCAGCATATCTTTTGGCAGAAAAGTATAGTGAAAGCTCACCAGGAACTGCTAGTACTACAATAAAAGTTACAGAATAGACCTTTATTGAACATTCTGAATACAAATTGCTGAACGCAAACATCTCAAACAGATTTCACTGGGTGGACAGGCAGCACACCAAATGAGACCATAACGAACTAGAACTGATGACCGCAAAGCGAATGACTCTAAGTCAGACCAGCATGTGGTACAGCTGTAAATCAAAGAAGTGTAATTCACTGACCCAAGAAAGTCACTGCAGTGACAGCACATAAAGCACATAAATGTAATGTAAAAAAAATCAATTGTAAATGTAATGTAAATAAATAAAAATGTAAATAAAAATATAAAATATGAATAAAAATATGTAAATAAATAATGTAAATAAATAATAATTTTGCATAAATAAATTGTGTAAATAAAAAAATGAATGTGTGAAGCACATAAAAAAATGCAAAAAACAGTGTAAACATGTTCAGGTTTGCGGTAACACAATGAACTAGTCTCTGAAATGGTGTGACCCTTCATATTAGCTGTCCAAAGAACTGTCTTATTCTACGTTCTTTACATGGTAGGTCTTGTAGCAGTTACGCTTCTCATTGAAACATAATCGGACATCACACTTTTCGCAAGCTGTGTCAGTGTACCCATCTTTGCAAACAGTGCATCTGCCACGCTTCTGCAGTTTGGTCGGCAGGTGTCCAACACCATCATAGCGGACATCTTGTGGTGGATCAAGCCTTTGAATCCTTGGTGTATACACCCTGACAACTTCTCCGCTTGGCCTTCCTCTCTGCCGGACAGCATTCACCATGATCAAAGAACTGGCCAAATCAGCTTGGAATTTCCTGTGCGTCAGAATTTCCTTCTTGGGGACATCAAGGGCAATGCTGTGCTTGCGATACAGCAGCCATGCCTGTATGACAGCAACATTGATGGTGTGCCAAAAGAGGTAGATGTACCATCGCCTGGACTTCAGTGGAAATCTGTACTTTGAAATCAGACTGTCCAAGAAGTCCACACCACCCATCAGACTGTTGTACACCTTCACAACATGCGGTCGAGGGACGACAGCGTAGTCCTTCTTTGACTTGACCCAGCGACGAACATTCTCCACAGGCTCTGGACCAACATACGAGGAAGCCAGTAGTACAGCGCGGTTGTCATACCACCTGACAGCGCTCACCCCATGCGTGGTTTCAACCCGGTAGTCAAAGCTTCCTCTGCCATCCTTCTTGAGCTCCTTTTCTTCTTTCAACTGGCAATTCTTGAGTCTGTTCTCACGGGCTGTCCCAAGGTACAGGATTCCTCGTTCTTTCAGAGCTAGGATGAGCGGCATACTAGTGAAGAAATTATCTGCCGTAGCTTTGTAGTTCTTCCCAGCTGGAAGTGTTTCACACAGTCGAAGAACTACATCGCCAGAGAGACCTGCACTAGCCACATTACCACCACTACCCTGATAGACCTCAAAATCGTAGAGTTGACCAGAAATACCACAGCGGCACCATATCTTGAAGCCCCATTTGTGTGGTTCATTTCGAAGATACTGTCTGATGTTGCTGAACTTCCCCTTGAAGGCAACCATCTGTTCGTCGATTGAATTGTGCTCCTCAGGTACAAGCTTCAGACAATTTCCACGGAACATCTCGAGCCATGGCTTGATTTTCCACAATTTGTGACTCATCTCCTGCTCAGTCACAATCATGTTGTCAACGAAGTGGAGACTAGCTAGGATGCTTTGAAACCTATTGCGGCACATGACATCAGCAACTGGTGCATATCTTGTGTCGATTTCCCAGTACATTGTGGTTCCAGGCATGCGTACCAAGCCCATCTTGAAAAACATTCCAATGACCTGTTCCATCTCTTTTTGTTAGTGTTCAGATCCTTTCCATTTTTTTGCACTGAGTAAATATTCGTCATACTGACCAGCAACTCAATCATGTCATCATCTATGAACTTCCTGAAATATTCAAGAGGTGTATCAACCTGCAATGGATCTTCCATTGGATCTCCAGTAAATTCAGAATCCGGGGCATCATACTGACATTTCCTCCAAGTGTAGTGTTCTGGAGCCCCCCTTGCAGTTGCTGGAGCCTTTTTTTTCTGTTTGGCCGGCAACCCATTGGCTTGAGGGGTGTCGTCCTCGGAATCCTCATCATCGGTGGCGCCATCATCTTGTTCGTTATCGCTTTCCGACTCATCCTGCATGGTGCCGGGCTGGTAATCCTCATCATCATCATTATCATCGCTATCATCAGCAAGAGCTTCTACTTCACTGTCATCACCATTATCAAGAAACTGGAGAACATCTTCAACGCTGAATTTCTTTCTTGACGATGCCATCGTGGCTGAAAAAAATAGGTCATTTTGTGCTACAGCATAAACTACATAATTGTATGACTGAAAGGACACAATTGCATATTGTAATTGTGCTTTAGTTGGGCCCAAAATCAATCAAAGAAATAAAAATTGTTTGATTTATTCTTCTAAATGATGAATGATAAGCAGAATCTTCAGCACAAACTTATATACACAGTGTACGTTATCATTTTATGTACAAATGTATTTTATTTTATCTACATAACTGTATACCTGAAAGGCCAGAGTTGCATCTTTGCAACACTATTCAAAATATCGTTCTAACAAAAATGTTGTTTTGGTAAAATTAAAACAACTATAATGGATGATGTCTAGAGAGGTTGTTTTAGTTTGATATATTCACTTTTACTTGGTTTCTTACCTTGAAGTATGTTATTTGGGTGTCTCAAATGGCGAGAGAGGGTGAGCACATGCTTGACATAAAGGAAGCCATGTTGAAATCTGCAGTTACAACATCAGGTGACAGATAGAAACACTTCCTTTGCGTATTCGCAACTATGGGATATACAGGTAATGAAATGTACAAAACAATTTGTGGAAGCCATTTTACTTTTTTGGCCCTGCCCCTCAAAAAAGCGTGTTGCATATCTGCGACTGTGGGTGCTACAGGGTTAAAATGTCCATAAACTGATGGCACACTAAAATGTAAGAGAAATCCACCAGGTCTTGAAACTCATCAATATTCTATTCTCAAAGAGTTCTGAGAAAATTCTGACCAATCTTTTTATTCAGTCTTAATGAAGGGTGGGACTTGAGGGAGGTGGAGTTGTTTATGTTCAAAGTAGTGTGTGATGTGTCATAAAAATAAGAGTTGCTTTAAGTTTGTGCATTGGGATGCAAATATAAATGAATTCACACGTGGAGTAGTCCTCTCCCTGTCCCGAGATCTGTCACCAGGATTCAACAGGTGAGATGAGGCTCGATTTACAGAGTCTGAAACACATGAAACAGCCTATAAATATATAGTTGTGAATACTCAACATTACCATGCTTAATTTACAAGTAGTGAGAAACTCACCGTCTTGAATGGACTTTAGCTTTGTTCAATGGGATGGTAGGTAAGTAAATAAGTAACTAAATACTCACATGGAGTGGACATTCTGCTGCCCCGAGAACCGTCAGCACGCTGGGCAGACAAGGCTCCATCTCCAGAGGCAAAAACAATTCAGACTGTAACTACTCTCATGATTCTGTACATCACAGAGATCAACCTTAATTAATTTAAAGCTGTGAACAGCACCTTGCCCTGAATGCACCTAGACTTTGCAGTGGGTTGGTTGCTGCAAGGAGAGAAGTAAATACTCACAAGGAATGGACAGTTCCCTGCCCTGAGAACTATCCGCACGCTCCACTTGAGCAGACATGGATTCATCTTCAGAGGCTGAAACACATGAAACAGCTTGTAACCATCATATTGTGTATATACAAGACATTACCATGCTTCATAAGTTGTCATCAGTACCCACAAGCATTGAGATTCATGTTGGTGTCCTGAATGGTCGGCAGCTTCTCTGGTTCAGTAGGATAGTTGGGCAGCTTGACACCTATACGTAGGTAAAAAAAAAAAAATGAAAAAAGAAATCATATCCATCCCCCCAGAAATGGCATAATCTTATTAAAGAATTTGATTCATTTTGAAACTAAAATTATAAAGTCATTAAATCATTACCATTACCATTACCAAACCATTACCCCGATACTCTTCTCATCTGAATGTCAATTCTGCAAAAAAAGTTTATAAACATTTATGTCTCAAATTTGAGGCCCAATGTGTGTCAACACATTACAAATGTCGTCATCTATCTATAAAGGCAAGAAAGTCTTGCAAGTCTGAGTGTCCGTTCCGTGCATAACTCTCAAACAATGCGTCTGACTGACCTCAAAATTGGTACGCATCTTGTTACTTGAGAGTGACAAACATACCATTTCTTACAAAACCCTCTGGAATTCCTTTTTTGTGCGGATCCTTGTTGGTCGAATCGGCACCTCATCATCATCCTCCTCCTCTGCCTGGCTGGTCAAGTTGTATGTAGCGCATTCAAGACGATTAGCTAGAATTTAACATAAAAAAAAAACAACAACAATATTTTGACTTGTTTGTCATAACGCCAACACAATGTCACTGTATGGTATGACGTGAATAATAAAGTTTGAGCATTCACTCTTCTTGGTTGTAGAACAAATTTTATGAAACTTTTCACATAATCATTCACATCATACGAATACCATGGCATTGTGTTGGCGTTAAGGACGTGACAGTTTTGCATGGAATTGCCCACATACATATATATTTCTATTCATCAAAAAAACTTGCCTGAAGTCATTTTTATCTTGATCAATGTCATCCAGTCATTTTTTGGTTTAATTTTGTCCCTTAGAGCCTTTTCTGTTTTTGTGGAGCTCATATTAGGTGGCCACCTAACAGTTTTCTTGTTCCCGTCAATCCAATTTTCAGGAACTACACCTTCCTCTTACTCACCCTCCTTCCAAACGGTCCTCATGTACATGACCTGGAAAGGACAGCATATGCATGTTACTTAACATTTAACATTTTCATTTACCTTTATGCATTGAGTAGACCAGTGGTTACCAAACTTTTTAATTTCACAGAACCTCATGACTCTGAATGTAACACTGGAACCAAATAGACCCTTACAGTTCCATTATATTCCATTTGTACAGACAATAAGCATCCAATTTAGAACCCAATTGAGGAATTCCGAGGGTCCCTTGAACCCATTTTGAGAACCACTGTAGCAGACAATGGTATACAAAGCAAATTATAGGTTTAATGGCATAGAAAAGGACAAAACCTATTCAACAAATCAATGTTAGAAGACACACCTCAGAAATGAATATATTAGGAGCGACAAGATCTGATGACTACATTAGAGGGTCGGCCTGGGTTAAGTTCGCGGATAAAGCAAGAGAGGTGAGGTTGAGAGGGTTTGAACATGTGCAGAAGAGGGATGAGGGTTACTTTGGGAGAAGCATATTGTGGTGAGAGGTGAGAGGGAGAGAGAGGTTTATGATTGTGGAAAGAAAGTACATGCAGATGGCAGTCACCGAGGAAGATGCACACTATGCACACTATATTCAGAAGTCCAGAACTACATGGCTGATGAAATAAAGGTGAAGTGTAACGCTGGTGCAGGATTTCACAAGCACCATCTGCATTTTTCTGTCGAACGAAAGCAAATCTGTCGTCTCTCAAGAGAA
>JAQMYM010004831.1:0-12017 GCA_030014255.1 Parauchenoglanis ngamensis
AAGAAGGAAAGAAATTCCACTAATAACCTTTTATGTCAACAACCGCTCAACTAAGTAAAGAGAAACAATAGTCCATCATTATCCAGTCTCTTTTAAAGTAAGAAAAATAAAGAAATAATTGAATTAGAAGGTGTGTCCAAACTTTTGACTGGTAGTGTACATTAAGTAAATTGATCAGCTGATATGAAGAACAATACAATGGATTTTTTAAAATTTAAAAGCAAACTGAAAGAAGCCACTTTCCATGTCTCAAAAATTATTGACATATCAATAGTAGGCATGACTAAATGTATGCCATTACAAGAAGGCATTGATTTATTTGCCCCCTTTACACTCACAAGTGTTAAAACAGCACTCAAAATTTCACAGTTCCCCTCTGAAATAGCTGGTAGGGAGACCCCAGACAAATAAGAAAATGTTATCTTTTGAGTCAGAAAAGTCAGAAGTGCAATGTGATTTATATAAAATGTTTATTTTATTACTATTAATATAATATAATAATATATTATTAATCAGAAGAGGATTATATGTAATAGCACCAGATAACATTTTTATTGCTTTACTAGATCTTTAATTTTACACTGATTTCAACTGATAATTATTTATTACCAGACTTGAATGTTTTGTTTGTTTTTTTGCATGGCTTGCATATTAAGTTTTAATTTTGCATTTGTAAAACATTTGTTAGTTTATAAGTTGGTGTATGTTTATGCTGTTGTTCTAAATGAGCAACCTCAGCGCCTCTAAGCTTGTCCTACTTTGTACTCATATATTTGCCTGTATATGCTGATGTATATGCAACAAGGTGACACCTTATGGTCCCATTTAATTGCAGAAAAAGTGGGTGAATGCTGATTATCATGCCAGTCCTGGGATATTTTGTCTCAAGCGAATGCACAAAATAATTCCAGGGCAATTGATACCTTCTCTTTTATTAACAAGTTATAATTTCTTTCTTGTAACAACATGTTCTATTCCCTTTATGTTCCAGCAAACTAATTTAAGTGAACTCAAAAAGCAAGAACATCTTGATTAATTAAACAGAACTAGTGATGCAGGTCTATGTTATTTTAAAAGCAACCTGATCAGTGTAAAACCCTAATTTACAAAATAAAAAAAAAGAAGGGAAAAAAGATTCCAACAGAAACCTTCATTTCAAAATCCATTCTCCCTCACCCTATCCACAAAAAACAGGGCACAAGAGCAACATTACAAGTCACTGTGAATATTCAAAAACAACCACCTGAATGCAACTTGGTTAAAAACATAAACTGAAAATTAGCTTTACAAGTCATCCAGGAACTTAGTCTAGAAAATGAAAACAAGTACAACAAGAACATGGTAAAAGAAACTAGACTTTTTTCGTATAAACCCATGAGTCTCAAAATTTTACAATAACAGTTTTCTGTCTTGTATATGAGAGCGCAGTTACAAGGTTAAACCAAGCAAAAACAGCGATGACAAGAGCACAGGAAAAACACTGCATCTTTGAAATGCAGCACACTGGAAATAAGTGCACTCAATTCACTGTTTCCTGCACACTTCTCAATTTACGGTTTTAAATTACAGTTATCATTACCTATGTTTCGTCTTGATTCATCTCTATTGTAACAATCAGCAAACCTTTTCAGAACCTAGCAGAAAACTGAGAAAAGTGCAAGGTCAACAATCGTCATTCGTGAATGAAGCACAGGGCTGTAAGAAGCTGAATTGGAAAGACACAGTTTATTTTCTGCATCATTGTCACTCTTTTTGCTCGGTTTCCTTGATTCTGCGTGCTTGTAGTGTCTCTGTATTGCTCAGTTTGACCTCGTATCTGCACTCTCATATAAAAGACAAAGCTCTCACTCCACATCATGCAAAGAAAGAGGGCTATACTTCAATACAAAAAGTAACATCACGATAAAGTAAGTGTCCCCAGAAAGGATCATTTAGCGCATTGTGCGCTCCTCTCATGGGGAGTTGAGAGGGGGAACAATCGCTCTCGGGTGGAGTTTAGGCCAGTTGAACCTGTGCAAGTACACTCTGTCATCACTGGTCCATTTTCCACAATTACTGAACACCTATAGGATGAGCCCAAGTGTCCACAAGAGAGGACCTAGGACTCCTAGCAGGATCTGGAGAGACTCTATACTAAAAAGCAGTTTCAGAATCCCTGCTCTGTATTTTCATCAACCTACTGGCAATTTTAGACACTTTTTAAGGGTGCTAAATTAGATCAAATTGGTTGTTACTGCTGTGACTGGTTATAGACTGGTGTGAATAGTGTCAAAGAATGTTAACTTACATTCACTAGAAGTTTTTAGATAATGTTAAGCTTTCTAAGCTATTACATTAATCTGCCTGCTTGCACAGTTGCCATCTAGCTAACATGCACTTAATTAGTTTAGCAAAATTACTCATCGAGTTCCTTATTCTGATGGTCATGTGCAGGTATGGACAGGCAGAATGCATTTGTGGTTCAGTACTTTAATATAAAATTCACAAATTCCTCAGAATAGAGGCTTAGGATCAACAGAGCAGCAATCAATTATTACCTATTACTAACTAAGTAATGATTTTGTGGCTCAACATTAAAGCAAATTCGGTCAGATTTGTTGGTGTCTTTATAGTCACATAATTGAATATTTGATGTATAAGAGGAAATGTTTTAATTAACAGGTCTAAATAGAGGAGGCTTTTTACAAGCTGCTGAAAACAACTAGTGCAATGTATTTGCTTAATGACACAATTAACACAAAAACAATTAACATTCTACACTATAACTTACAAAACATGTGCTTAATTGTAAAATATCATATAGAAAATATCACTGCATTAAGTGTTATCCAGTGAAAAAAGTGTGATTAAACAGGGGGTTGAAACATTTTTGCAGGCAAGGCAATTACGTATGCTGCCTTCTTGTTAGGGACTGAACTCCCCTTAAAGATTTGATCCTAGATTTACCCCTGCATCAAACATTAAAGAAGAAGACTTGATTTGTTGGCAGACGGAGGTTGCATAAAGTACTAAATGCAGGGATGACAATAATTGTGTTGTGAATTGCTAAAATATAGTTTAATTAGTGTTTTTACTTTCTCAGATCAATTTATTTCAATTAATGTTTTTTCTAATATTTTCAGTGTGAGGTAAAGGTAAAACAGACATTTTAATAACTGTTTTGTCAAGTGTTTTATCAACCTATAACTGTGGCGCTGACTGCAATTCCAGATTGAGGTTTTGATTGAGATTTATCGGAATCCCAACACCTTAGGTTCATCTCTCCCACTCAGAAAGGCCAATAAATTGTTAGAGCAAACATCCTACTAATTATAGTCACAAAGAAACCTCCATATCAAACCATACCAAGAAGGCAGGACAAGGAGTTAAAAGTACTAGATTATAGCTCTAAAAGACTTTCTGACTGCCAGATACCTGGGATATTCATAACCTGCCCGATAATAAATTTCTTTTACTTTCTTTTATGTGACACGCTTGTCACAAATGAGTTTTAGAAGTGAATCAGTGGATTGACTTAATTTGATCTAAATTAAATATCCTTCAGTTATCAGGCAAATAATTAGTTTCTTATCTTGTTGATGCAACCTTCATCGAGCCGTATCTCATTTCAAGATTTTGTTCATTGGAGTGGTGCCCTGTTAAATGTAATTATTACTAAAAAATGAATAATATTTTCTAACAGTTAATATTAAATACTTACCCGTCACCCACCCTACAATAATTAAAACTAGTAATCAAAACAGTATGTTTAAATTACACCTGAATGCATTTGTCTTACACAGTTCTACATTTAATACTTTACTAGACTTTTAATAGCACTGAACAGTGTCACCCTGAAAACTTAATCTGAGATAAGCCAGTCAAATACGTACTAACAAATACACACAATCAAACTCTCTCTGTCCCTCCCTTCCTCCCTCCGATCGTCCCTCCCTCCGTCATATAGAAGAAGAATATTTTAAAATGTTTTAGAATGTTTTCTTCCTCTTCTCTCCTTCTTCTTCTTCCAACATCAACATTAAAAATTATAGAAGCTCTTCTTCTCTCGGTTTGCAAGCTGTGCATGCTTTTTGTGTTCTAGTTTTTATCTTCTTCAATAGACTGTTTCAGACCACGCTCTTTGCTGCTCCTGGTAGGTAAGACATGTAGTAAAGTCAGAGATGCAAACACGTTCAGCAGAAAATTGCGTATACTTTGGGGATATCCAAGCACACATCCACGTCTGCGTTGTGGAAAGCTGCATCTGCTGAAATATACTTGGCAGACTCTTGGCTTTCTGTGTTTGAACTATCGTGACCCTGTGTTCAGCTCCCAGGGAGCAGGACAATAGGAAAAGGGAGATGTGTGAGCCTTCCACTGGGCAAACAATTTATACCTCTCTATAGTAATATCGGTACAGAGAGAAAAAGAACACACAACTAAAGCTGTTTTGAAAGTAAAACACCACATACAACTGCCACAGACTGACCAGCCCTACAATAATGTGCAATTTCCTCCACGCCCCACTTTTACGCACGCTATTAGTCTGCAGCTGTTAATATGCTGTCAGTGAGTGTGTAAAGGCGAATCAGCTTGTAGCGCCAGATGGTGTTTGTTGTGCAAGCAAGCTTGATGGATCTCCATGTGCCCGGTTGCCATTCTACAAAAATTGATAGACCAAGTTAGTCCCTGGCTGCAGCATTTGCTTTTTCTGATAGCTAGTTTTTTAAAGGTATTTAAAGCTGCACTATGTAATATTTCTGCTTTGTAGTGGTAGGGTTGTAGATTTGCATCCAACTGAATGCCTTCCTCCCTCATCCCTCACTTTCCAGTTGATTAATGTATTTATTATATTATTGAATTTCCAGTATTAGAAGGTGGCCATCAGGTGCCCGCATTGTACAATCCAAGAGTTTCCAAAATGATGTTGTCATCTATCATTGCACTGAGCAGCCAGTAAACTGATGAGGTTACTTTAAATAAATATATAGAAATTGTATTTAGTTATTTAGGCTGTAAAACTATAGGTCATAACTTGAAGGAAGAGTGTGGTGTGTTTTGCGGTGTGGTAGCATTGCTTAATTTTTTCGCTTCTTTGAGGAGGATTCATGCTACCTTACTGTTTCTTCTGTTAAATAATAAGTATGATCCTCTATATTTACAAAGTTTTGGTCCTCAAACATGTGAACCAGCAAAAGCCAAATCCTTTCCTTTCTTCTTTGTCTTTCATCTGGCTTCAGGCTGCTGCTTGTAAAAATTCAAAATGAGGAAGGCGCTCTCTAGGGATTTGTCCATTTTAGACTAATATACTGCAGCAGTGTGGCAATATGTGGCAGTGCAACATGGCAGCCTCCATGTGGACCCTCACCCTATTTAGCTATACCTGGCTCAATCAAAGCTTACAAAAACACAACAGTTTGTAATTACAAGTATTTGTACACTTATGAAAACATACTTATGAATACTATATTCCCACAAAATCCTACATAGTAGCTGTTCAAACTGATAAATTTTATTGTTTTTTGTAATTAGACACTCATTCTGAATTTGATGCCTGCAACATATTCCAAAAAGTTGAGATAGGGGCAACATAAAAGGTGTGGAATGCTCAAAAAACACCTGTTTGGAACATTTCACAAGAAAACAGTGTAAGTGGTAACAGGTGACAGTACAACCCCAATTCCTAAAACATTGAGATACTGTGTAAAATGTAAATAAATACACAATATGATGACTTGCAAATCCTGTAATCCCACAAATTTATTAAAAATAGAACAAAGACAACATATTGAATGTTGAAATCGAGAAATTTTATTGTTTTTTTGTTTAGCACCAGGCCAGTTTAGCACCCAGTCTCCTCTACTACAGGGTCACATTGTTGTAACACTTGCAGAATGTGGTTCGGCACAGTCTTGCATAACTTTACATAACAAGGGTCATCCGTGAAAACGACATCATCTGGATGGTGGCATATGCTTCTCCAAAACATGTATATATCTTTCAGAATTAATGGTGCCTTCACAGATGTGCAAGCTACCTATGCCATGTGCACTAACATACCTTCATACCATCACAGATGCTGGCTTTTGAACTGTTCACTACTAACCCTCTCTTCTTTAGCCCAAAGGTTGGGGCATCCATTTCCAAAAAGAATTTCAAATGTTGATTTGTCAGACAGTTTTCCACTTTTCCTCAGTTTATCTTAAATGATCTCAGCCCCAGAGAAGGCAGCAGAGTTTTTGGATCATGTTTATATACGGTTTCTTCTTTGCATGGTAAAGTTTTAAGATGCATTTCTGGATGCAGCAATGAACTGTCTTCACAGACACTGTTTTTCAGAAGTGTTCCTGAGCCCAAGCAGTTATTTCCTCTACAGAATTGTGTCTATTTTTAAAGCAGTGCTGCCTGAGGACCTGAAGATCATGGCCATGTATGCAATGTTGATTTTTGGCCTTGTCCCTTGCATACAGAGGTTTCTTTGGATTATCCGAATCTATTATGTGTATTATGTACCATAGATTACAAAATACCCAAATTATTTGCAATTTTACATTGAGGGATATTATTCTTACATTTTTGCATTATTTGCCCTTACAGTCTTACACAAAGTGGTGAACATCTTTACTTCTGAGAGAATCATGTTTCTGATGTGTTGCAAATTAACCTTCTTAGTTGTGAGGATTTTTTTTTTAGCATTACACAACTTTTCCAGTCTTTTCTTGCCCCTTTCCAACTTTTTTTTGCAACATGTTGCTGGAATCAAATTCAAAATGAGCACATGTCTTTCATAAAACAATAAAAAATTTTCAGTTTCTACATTTGATATGTCGCCTTTTGTTCTATTTTCAATTAAGGTACTAGACTGGCCTGCCTGCATTGCAGATCTGTCTCACATTGAAAATGTGTAGCACATTATGAAGCTCAAAATACAACAATGAAGACCCCAGACTGTTGAGCAACTGAAGCCATATATTAAGTATCTTTATATATTTAAATCAAAAATATGAGAAAAATATCACTTCCAAAACTTAAACAATCAGTGTCCTCAGTTCCCAAACACTCATTGAGTGTTGTTAAAAGAAAAGGTGATAGAACACAGAGGTAAACATGCTCCTGTCCCAAAGTTTTTGGAATGTTTTTGCTGGCATCAAATTCAGAATGCGTGTACATTTATATATAAAAAAAACAAAAAAACAATGATGTTACCATTTTATACATTAAATATCTTGTCCTTGTACCGTGTTCAACTGACTGTAAGTAAAGTAAAATAAAGTTAAAGTAAAGGCCTATTTATGTTTTACACAGCATCAAGCTCAGAATGGGTGCATATTTACAAAAACAATAACATTCATCAGTTTAAACATTAAATTTCTTTGTATTGTATTTAATTTAATATAATTAGTAAAAGGACTTACAAGTCATTCCATTTTGTTTTTATTTGTTTTCCACAGCTTGCTAACTTTTTTGGAATCAGGATCACATGGAAATATATATTTTTTGCAAGTTACATGGAAATATATATTTTTTGGATGTAGCATGGAAATGTATTTTACACGTGGCATGGAAATGTTTTATGCTATGCACTTCATGTTGTAATAAACAACAACAAATCTTTCATAGATAAATATAAATATTATCTGTCATGTTGGCGGAGTTTGGAGGAACACAAGTGCAGGTGAGGAGACGGCACAGTGAAACTCATTTAAGTTTATTAATACACACACACACACACACACACACACACACACACACACACACGGAGGCAGAGGTACAAAAACGACAGGCTGAAGAATAATCCAAATTCAGAAAAGGGTCGAGCGATCGGCAAACAGAGTAAATAGGGTAATCCAAAAAGCAGAAGTCAAAATACAGAAAACAGAGTCAACCACAGAATACAAACACGGGTATAACGCTCGGCAAGACAACACTAAGGCTAATCCAATGCTTCGCAAACACAAAGCGCAACAGGCAGTCTTTTTAAACCCGGCGTAATCAGTCCGTGAAAAGAGATGCACCTGTCTCCCCTTAACAGTCCCAGTGGCTGGGAGCAGGTGCTTGTGGGGGCTGCAGTCCTCCGTCGCTTGCGACGAAATGCGGAAGTGCGCGAAGATAATGAAAGCACGGCCGAATCCCCAGTGCACGCCGCACTTGCAGCTAGGGGCAGATTCCTGACATTATCAAATTTGTGCCATTTGGAGACGTTATCTGTTATATCCGTTGGTGGTTGTGGAATTTGTACATGGTCATTTGTGACATTTTTTGCAGTGCTTGCTATTTCTAGAAGTGTCTGCTATTTTTTGAGGCTTTCTGCCATTATTAGAGGCTTTATGCCAATGGGCGGTTTGGTGTCATTTGGAGACATTTTTATGTCTCTTGAACACGGATTGAACTTGAAATTACTTACTGTTACTACTGAAACAGTACAACAGTCCATTGATTTCAATATAAAGATATTGCCATCTGTGAAAATCTGCCATCTGGCCTGACCTTTCTACTTGACCTGTCTAAAATGAACAAATAAGAATGGAAAGGCATAAATAAATGGACATGTTTACAAAGTAAGGAAAATTTAATTTGTTTATATATGTCATGGATAACCTACATTTCATGTTATATTTTATCTGAACATATTTTATCTTAAAGGTAAGCCTTCTGTGTCATACCCTTCTTACATCACATTTCCACTACACACAATCTCCTCCAGACTGTTGCTTGCTGACTTCTTTAAAAAAGCTACAATGTTCTGCATTGCACACATTTACACAGGATTATACAAATGGAATAAATAATCGTTACCATTAAATTATAACACACACACAGTTATACTATGTTTGTTGCATTAGACAGTTTGTTATACACACACTATATGTACAAAAGTATTGGAACACGCCTCTTAATTATTGAATTCAGGTGTTTCAATCAGACCCATTGCCACAGGTGTATAAAATCAAGAAGGACAGGATGTGATAGTGATAAGTAAGTAATAGGATGCCACCTTTTCAATAAGACAGTTCATGAAAATTCACCCCTGCTGGATATTCCACGGTCAAATGTAAGTTGTATTATTGGCAAGTGGAAGCATTTAGGAATAACAGTAACTCAGCCACGAAGAGGAAGACCACGTAAAGTCACAGAGAGGGGTCGACAACTACTAAGGTCCATGGCGCGTAAAGGTCACCAACGTTCTGCTGATTCCATAGCTGAAGATTTCCAAACTTCCAATGGCATTAATGTAAGCACAAAAACTGTGTGGCAGGAACTTCAAGGAATGGGTTTGCTGCATGCAAGCCTCGCATCACCAAGTCCATTACCAAGTATCAGATAGAGTGGTGTAAAGCACATTGCCACTGGACTGTGGAGCAGCGGAAACGTTCTATGGAGTGATGAATCAAGCTTCTCTGTTTGGCAGGCAAATGGGCGAGTCTGAGTTTGGTGGATGCTGGGAGAACGTTACCTGCCTGACTGCATTGTGCCAACTGTGAAATTTGGTTGAGGAGGTATAATGGAGTGGGGCTGTTTTTCAGGGTTTGGGCCCCTTTACTTCCAGTGAAGGGCAATGTTAATGCTTCAGCATACCAAGCCATTTTGGACAATTTGTTTCCAACTTTGTGGACACAGTTTGGGGAAGGCTCTTTTCTATTCCAGCATAACGGTGCCTCAGCGCACAAAGGAAGGTCCATACAGACAAGGTTGGATGAGTTTGGTGTGGAAGAACTTGACTGGCCCGCACAGAGCCCTGACCTCTAGCACATCGAACACCTTTGGGGTAAACTGGAACAGAGATTGTGAGCCAGGTCTTCTCATCCAACATCAGTGCCTGACCTCATAAATGCTCTACAGAGTGAATGGGCACAAATTCCCAAAGAAACACTCCAAAATCTTGTGGAAAGCCTTCCAAGAAGAGTGAATGCTGTTATAGCTGAAAAGAGGGGACCAACTCAATATTAAAGTCTATGTATTTGATGTATTCCCAATACTTTTGTTCATATAGTGTATAATACCGGTGACGATGACGGGGTAAATATTGTAAAGATTGGTTATGTATATTAATAGAGTAAGTGTCACTTGAAATTAGTGAGACAGAATAAATCAGTGGAAAAAAAAACATTCTAAACTTGTACGTTGATGTTCATTTTATGAGCAAAGCTTTCCTAACCAGCTCAAGAAATCTATAGAGTAACCTATACTATATTCAGAACAAACCAACACCAAACTGAAGTGCAGAGCAGGATATGAACTCCTGACATGTTACATTTATTGTTGGAATGTTATTTTTACAACATAGGAACCATGGGCATGAATAAAAAGAAAAATAGACCAATCATAAACATAATGTAAACTTACTTTGCATTGCTAACTATATAAACTAGATCATCTCTCTAATCAGAGAAAGTCTCCATTCTAACACTGTTTACTTACACTTACGTATACTACCAGGTTTGCTACTCATATAAAATAAAAAATAAAATAAAATAAAAAGTGTGAGATAGCTGATTGGTCATTTCATTTATTAGCAGAAGCCAGTTGCCCGAGTAGCTTTATGACTTTTAATCATAAAGTTAACAAAAATTTACCAAAAAAACTGAAAGATTCAGAATGGCAAAATTCGTAAATGCAATCACAAAAATTATAAGCCAGTTTTCAGGTTTTTAAACAATGGTTCAATCTACCACAAAACTAAAGCTGATGACAGCAAGAACCCAAATCAGAAAAGGTAAAACTTCAAAGCTGCCCATACCCATTATAAAAAAAGTCATGCTTCTCCCCCAAATTTCCCAATGCTTGGAGCTTCTGCTGTTGGAATGGAATGCTGTTGGTAGATGTAGCCAATGAGTATCAGCAGTAAAGGAGCTAAGGACAAACTAGGAAAGAAGGTGGATAAAAAGGAGCAGAAGGAAGAAGATGGGATCTTACTTTGGGAGTGGGGCAGGAGGCAGTGGACAAGCGGGACTGCTGAGCACGGGGAGACTCTGAAGGGGTGGTACTGAGAGATGCTGTGTCCCGTGGCAACACCTGAACACCCCGAGAAATAATGGAATCTGGAATCTACAGTTGAAAAAAAAAAAAGAAGTTTAAAAGTTATGACAAAGAATATATTCAGCCGCAGAAGAGAAAAACAGCAGCAATTTCACAGATACGAGAAAATGGCCAGATGGTCTGGCTGCTTTTCCCTTGTTCTCCAATATGCAATATTTCCATGCAGTTCTTTATGAAAACTGTGGCAGAGAAATTTTTATTTTTGCACCACAGTTTGATCCAACATCTCAAATTGATAAGCCAGGTTTGCATCAACTGGCAATTTATGCTGAATAAAGACCATCTTTTCACTTTCAATTATGGCTAGTTAAAACCTGGAACTAAATACAAAGAGTTACACAAGTATCTGTGGGCTTTTTGGGTCCTTAAACACCTTCTGAGACTTCTTTTAAAAATAGATTCTGTTTTGTGGTTAAAACGTTTTTTTTTTTTTACATATGTACATATAGTATTTACAAATATTATTTATTTATATATTTATTAATTATTAATTTTATTAATAATTATATCTATTAATTATAAATATTAATTTTAATTTTTTTTCAGTCTCAGTCTTTTTTGGTCAGTCTGAATTTTATATACTAAACATATCCTCTGCTTTAGGAATTCAGTTTGTCTGATATGCAATAACGGTTGCCATTCTCCAAGAATGCACATTAGTTTAGAAACATCAGGTGACTGGTGTCCAAACATCCATATGGAACGAAGAATAGCTACAGTTAAGGTCAGAATTATTAGCCCCCTAAAGAAACCACACAAAACCCTTAATATTTCCATGGAAATTACAATAAGAAAAACTGTCTCAGAACAAATCTCCACAAAGTGTGATTAAGATATTCTATTGATGTGCTGAATTTTAACAAGAAAACTGAAAAATGACAAGTCCAAAATTATTAGCCCCCCTGTTTTTTCTCTTTCAAGACAAACCTGACCATTCAATTAGCTTTAAAACCACACCCGAACATTCAATTAACTTTCACACCACACCTGAGTAATCAATC
>JAQMYM010004832.1:0-12012 GCA_030014255.1 Parauchenoglanis ngamensis
GTTTCTGCAGCTTAATTGGAGTCCACCTGTGGTAAATTCAGTTGATTGGACATGATTTGGAAAGGCACACACCTGTCCAACACAAATGTGTTGTGAAGAACAGACATTGACAGCTCCATGTTCTTTCACCTACAAATTGACAGCTATTCAATACTTTTATACTTTTGTCACTCACACACATGTAATAGTCAATCATTTTTCTAAATTAAAAATTCCCAGGGTGTAAACAAAGTATAATATTTTTGTGCAGTTTTTTTAACTGGGTTTTCTTAATCTACTTTTAGGACATGTATGAAAATCTGATGTTTTAAGTCATATTTAGTAGAAATATAGAAGATTCTAAAGGATTCACATACTTTCAAGCACCACTGTACAATTACCTAAATTCCTGCATTCAGTTGATGAGAGAACAATAGCCCAGTTAAAGAACTGATGGTGGCGCCTTGACAGGACCAGTGGCATGCTTTTGTACTGCCCTGAAAAGGTTTGCCACATTATTCTGGCAAGAAGTGTCTTGCACAATGTGGAGCACAGGTATGGCATTACAACTACAAGAGGTGCCAAGACCCTGTACCATGTCGTGTTCCACCAAAAGAAGATGCCATTCAGGCATGTCTACATGTAATTGTGTGTAGAGTTGAGCAACATAGCACCGTCTGTGTGTGCACACTAATGAGATAAACTCACTGAAAAGTGAACAAAAATAAAATGTACCTTTGAGTTGCTTCAAGCATGCCTCCAACCTCCTCATTCTCCACAAAACATTAGTGTGTTACAAAGGCATGTCCTCTGCAGAACTGCCACTCACTATGTTTTTCTTTATTGCACGTAAACTCTAGAGATTGTTGTGCTTGAAAATCACAGGAGCTTAGCAGTTATAGAAATACTCAAACTAGCCCATCTGGCAACAACAATTATGCCACAGACAAAATCACAGAGCTCACAGTTTTTCAAACATTCTGATGGTTGATGTGAACATTACCTGAAGCTTCTGGCCTGTATCTGCATGCGCTTATGCACTGCACCGGTACACACGATTGGCTGATTAGATAATTACCTGAATGAGTGTACAGGTGTTCTTAATAAAGTTCCTAGTGAGTTTATATATCTAATTTCAGTTACCTGTATTTATTAGGGATGCTCCAAATATTTTTGGTTGAAAATAGTCAAAAATGGCACTTATCTCCACACCCTTGCATCTTAAACCAAAGACCTGTTGTGTGAAAGTTTAGCCCAGATTTCCAAGTTACCAATTAAATTTGGGGCTCAGCGCTTACACACCCCTAGCACAGCAATTACTCGCTGCTCACTCCCACAGTCTACAATCGATTACCGAGGCACAGTCATTTCCATGCATGTTTGAGAAACTTGCAAGAAGAAATTAAATTCATCCACTCTCATGTGTTGCAGGTCCCTGAACCCAGTGCAGCATCTATCTATTTGTGTGTGAGGACGAGCACAAAATGTAAGCATAGTAATAATGCCTGTATAACAAATTATTTGGCATGTCATACAAAAATGGTTGTTATTCTTTGCAGTGCACAGTATACCACATACAAAAAGTCACAATCATACAAAATCTCCCAGACTTATTTTCATGAGAAAGTACAACTTGGGAATCAAGTTGCTTTGGTGGGGATCTCTCTGGGTAAAAGACCCTCCTTTGCGAGTACTTATGTAGTGTGAACACCCATACATCCAAAAACAATAGACGGAAAGTAATGTAGTGTCAAAGAGTCAGCGATTCTGAGATTTAAAAAGCTGTGTAGTGTGCAATAAAAGTGTAATACAAAGTTTATCACATAACCTACATCAAACAACCCATTTTCACACTATCTTCCTCTTTATTAAAATTTTAGAGTACATTGTAAACACATACAAAAGTAGATCATATACATTAGTAAATCATAAACTGTAGGCTGTTGTGAGAAGGGCCTTTCTCTTCTGAACTAAAAAAAAAAGAAGAAAAGAAAAGAAAAGAAAAGAAAAAAAAAAAAAAAAAAAAAAAAAAAAAAAAAAAAAAAAAAAATAAAAAAAAAAAAAAAAAAAAAAAAGAGGTACACATACAGTACACACCCACAAGGGACAACAGTAGCACTTACTCAAAACCCACAAGACATGAACAACAAAGTCCCCCTTGGGAGTTTCTTTGGGGGGGGGAAATGTTGGACACATCTGCTCTAAATGCATTTTCAGACATGGGGCTCCATGTCAGTCTGTGGGTTTTCAAAGGATGTGGTATGCTTTACCTTGTTCTGTGAGGTTGAGCTGGGTGCAGGAATATGGGTCCTCTCTATCTTCTTCTGGTACTGCACAGCCATGTTTACCAATGATAAATTTCACCAGCACCCTTTAAAAAAATGCAAAAGTCTAAGCCTTGGATAAAGTGTTACTATGAACAATCTTATACCTAATCAGGTTACAAACTGAATGTATGCATGTATTAACACATTATGAAGATATAGTAGGCCTATTAATACCTGCAAGTATTAATCATGCATAGGAATTGATGTTTTCCCTTGTACTTATTTCAATGCATTGCGTCCCGAATATGTGATATAGTACACCTTAATATAAATTTGTAAATGATGTTATATATAACAGTATATATACTGTTAATTATAATCAACACTGCTACTTGTAAATATGTTTTTGATGTTTTATGTGCATGTCATTAGTGTGAGAGGGACAGGAAGTACAATTAATACCTAGCAAATTGCAAATTCAATTGTGCAAATTCTAACTTGTTATTAACCACAATACCATGCACAAAAAGCAGACACACACATACACACCGATTCTGGAAGTCAGGGTGGTCTCTGAGGTACCCCATCCATGTCCCTCTTAGGGCCTCCCTCAGATCATGGTGATGCCTGGCAGATAAAACTCCAACCACAACTTCATACACCGGCCTCCTGCTGCCTGTTACTTACACATTTATAGTAAATTATGATCTCACTTCTAATTTATCCCAGTGAAATCAGAGCTGCAGCGGTCCCAAATTTCAGGGTGGTTTTAACTGCAATTATTATTATTATTATTAATAATAATAATAATGATAATTAATAATAGTAATAGTAATAATAATAAGATGAATAAACAAATTGGCTAAACAAACTTTAAAATTTAGCATTTTCAATTATTTTTGGAGTTTGTATGTCAGAGACAGAACTTCTCCTTTACCACTGAAATATGCCAATGATTAAAATCTTTTATTTATAAATGAATGGCACATCACACTTCATTCTCAAAGGTAGATGGTTTAATTCTCTAATTTGATCAGAAGGTCTCCATTACTCTTGTGTAGCCCCAGCAAACAACCCTATTTGGGCATTTTAATAACATTAGATGTAGGATATTCCCAGTATGCCAGTATGCAAAAATTGCCAACATTAACAATTCCTAGTTTAGTCCTAGAGGAATGTTTGCAAACATACGTTCAGAGGACATTTACCAGTGTCCCCACTGGGTCCTGTATGAATCATTAGTTATGTTCTCTTTGACTGGATTTGGTCCCATACCTAATGGTCAGTGGATGTGAACAACAGTCAAATTCTGATTTCCAACATTTAGAGCATAAATAATGGCTTGAATTACTAATGCATATAAAAACAGCCTCTATTCAGTCATATCCTTTTAATTGTGGTAGAACATGGAATAATCCATATAGTTTAACAGCCAAACATATAAAATGCCTAAGCATTACCCATTGAAGAAACTGTGTTGAAAACTCCAGAAAAAGCTTTCTTTTTTGTCTGATGCAAGAATCATTGAAGGGGACTTAGCACCCACACAACACAACAGAGACCTAGAAATTACTGTGAATTATATTCAAGGATTGTGGATTGATAAACTCGGGGTTAGCCATTTGGCTTTCCATACCTGCACAGTCTCGCCACACGGCGCTCACAAATAAAGGTGGCGGAAAGTGCCTAAGAATTTATTGACTACTCAATAATAACTTATCTCTCAAGTTGCACATGGAGTCCACTCCCTAATAAACGCTCTTTTGCAGAGTGGTGAAATCATTACATTATATACGTAAACTTTTAGCTAGTCCATTCTTTTTTGGTAAATTATTGTATCGCTTTATGACCATCCATATTGTCTGTGATTTTGGCCCCATGAATACATCAATGAACAGTCTGTATAATGTAGCATGATATGTAGAACTAGCTTAAAACTAGATCAGGTCAAGGGTGGAAAAAACAGGGCTTTATTAACCCAAAACTGGAGTAAGCAGAAAGGGGGGGGGAAACATATGGAAAACAAGGGCAAAACACCGGGAACAAAAGCAAAGCATATACGTTGAGCTGAGTTCTGGAGCAAAGTGCAAAAACAGAGCATACAAGCACAGCACTGGAGTGCATAAGCGAACGTCCTGCGTTGGGAGCAGCGTGTGTTTATGACAGGTGTGCACAAGAGAGCATCTGCACATTTGCATGTGCCGTCGTGTTCTTTTGTCTCTGCACATTATTTTCATAGCATAATACAGACCATGATAAGTATTGTTATCATGAAAATGTCAGGAAAATATTATGATATAATATTTAATATTAATAATTTAGGTCATATCACCCAGTCTTAATTTAAACCAAAATTAACCTTATGATATTTTAACATCTCAATTAGGAGTAAAAAGGAACCTTTCAGCTTGACAAAAATAGTGATTTGATTTATATTTATATCGACAGACATGACAATTTTTTCCATAATATTTTTTTTCTATATCGTCAAGCCCTAATGTCAAGTTTATGGATCGGCAGCTGCTTCTGTCTTAGGAAAACTTGATGTTCAAGCCAAAGCTCTGCGTATATGTAGATGTGCTTTCAGGTCTACTTCTTTCCCTGCTCTGTTGGTAGAATGAGAGAAACACTTTTAAGTGCTAGGCCTTATGTCAGAATTATGCCAGAAGGCTTTGAATGTAATGGAAAACAAAATAGAAAGGAGTGTTATATAGGACAGTGTTTAAAATGGGCTAAATAATTTAAATTAAAGGATTAACCCTGTCAAAAGCTTAAGTTCAGCTTTAGTTCCTTGATAGAACCTTCCTTGTAGTGATATAGACTGCATGATACTCCTGAAGAAAATGATGATTTGTCTTATGAATCAGCCTCAGATTACACTTACACTGTTCGGGGTTCAGCTCTTCAAATGTACACAAATGGCTCTTTAGCCATCTCTAGCCATTTCTGGTAAAAAAAAAAACTAGTTGTGGTTTTTATGTTTATCAGCAATATCTAAGATTTGGGAGTAGGTTAAATGATGGATTATCTGTGCTAACAGCAGAAACATATCAATATCAATATCGTATTCATATCAAGAGGATTTAAATGGGTAGAGATGATGTTTCCCAAAAAGTTAGTAATATGCTCGGACTCTTCTTCGGTTTTAAAAGTTGTTTAAAACAGTGTTAATGAACAAACATCTAAAGACCTCATCACTGACTTGTTTTTGTGTTTATATCACTTACAGTTGTGCTTGAAAGTTTGTGAAACATTTAGAATTTTATATATTTCTGCATAAATACGATCTAAAACATCATCAGATTTTCACACAAGTCCTAAAAGTAGATAAAGAGAACCCAGCCAAACAAATGAGACGAAAATATTATACTTGGTCATTTATTTATTGAGGAAAATGATCTTGGTCCAGTCCCAAGCAAATTCTAGAGCAGTTTTGGTGAGGACATGATCCAATAACTGGTGTATTCCGTAAATTTGAGCTAAATGGCTCCCATAGCAAATATAAATGTAGTAACTACTAGTTTATTTTCATATAGTTTACTAATTCCCATCACTGATTTAAAAGCCAACTACACTACAGGTAGATTCCAATAAATAGCGAAAAACACCTTTAACATATCACACTTACTGAACATGTCTTCTGTTTAACATGTTAAGAGTTAGCATGTCATTGTACATGCTCAATATAAGCTCATGTCTCTGAGCAGTAGCTTCTTCCTGTATTGTCTTGCTCCCGGCATGAACACATCTGACCAATACATGGAGCGAATACGCGGTTCGCTTGGACTTTTCTGTGTGAAAACAAACCAAGCCAATGGGGAAAATGCTACAAGTTTACAATTTCATCAAATGATTCGGACCAGACAAACACACTTTAGGTGTTAAAACACCCTTAGATTTAAAGAACAATAAAGGTCTCATTCTGCTTCCTTAGTTTTTTAATGGACTCTGTCATTTATGCCAGAATATGAAGTCAAAAATTTATAAATGAATGAATAATTATATACTGTAGGTAGGTGGCAGTTATGTGACAAAAAGGTGCCTAATCTGCCATAAAACTGAATAAGACAGTATAAGGAGTATGAGACAAGTCTGTTCGTTCGTTTTGGTACTGCACTGTGCAGTGACTGTTGTGATGCACCTGCTAAATGTTATATGTATTTCAAAGGTCAGGGTGTTTTAGAAACTTGTTCTCGTGTGGAGAGATTTGAAAAAAAAAGTGTTTACTGTGGACATGCTCCTTTTCAAAAATGAAAGAAAAAAGTGAGTTTTCAGAAATCAGGATACATGTATACAAAAAAACAAGCCAAAAGCTACTTGAGGGTTGTAGCACTAGATAGGGAAAAAATCTTGCAATGACTATAATCGCGGTGAGGTGTTCAACACCACAGTACACCTCCTACAACACATCCTGTATGGCAGTGATGTGGTTACAGTTGCAGCTAGTATAGGATAGTATAGGAAGCTAAGGTATACCAACATGGCAAAAGTAGTTTACTACATCAGAAGCTACTTTTTTTAATTGAACCAACTTCATGCCTAGTCAATGAGATCTCATTGATCAATATAGGCCGTCAGATACAAAGGTAATAATGTTCAGTTCAATTGTTTATTAAATAATAGCCCATGACAGTTACTCTCATTGCTCCAAAATCAATTTGGCAAAAAAAGCAAACAAAGAAAAAATACGTGCCCTGCATAATAACAAGATGCAGGTGTTGAGATGGTGTGAATGTTCATGTGTTTGTATGTGGGTTTTTATAAACTTATGAGGACCAAATATCAGATCGTACTATCCTTGACACTGTTGGATGGCCCTCACAATCAGATGGTCCTCACATAGTTGAATGTTTTTAAAAACAAAATTAAGTAAAAAATAAAAGTGCCACAAATTCTCCTTTTCATTACGGAGGTTAAGGTGAGGTTAAGCTGAATAAACACACTATCCCAATTGTGCCGCATGAGGGTGGCATCATGTTGTGGGGGTGCTTTGCTGCAGGAGGAACTGGTGCACTTCACAAAATAGATGGCATCATGAGGAAGGAAAATTACGTGGATATGTTGAAGCAAGACATCAGCCAGGAAGTTAAGGCTTGGTCAAAAATGAGTCTTCCAAATGGACCATGACCCCAAGCATACTCCAATGTTGTGGAAAATGGCATAAGGACAACAAAGTCAAAGTGTTTATCAGTCAAAGTAGCTCGAGTCCACACCTCCAAACTCATTTACTTAACAAGACTCCTGGTATGCAAATGCCTGACTCCAATTAGCTTTTTTGAGGTCATTAACTCAAGGGTTCACTTACTTTTTCCACTTGAGTTTACATTTTCTCTCAATAAAGACATGAAAGATCAGAATTTTTTGTTGTTATTATTTTAGGCACATTATATGTCAATACCTTTGAATTAGATGACGATCAGATCACATTTTATGACAAATTAATGCAGAAAACCATTGTTAGATTAAAAATCTTATCTCTTTTTTCTGTCCTTTGACCTCTTTAACCCTGCTTCCATGGATTGTTGTTCTGGCATTCCTTTGCTCAGATTTAGAGGTGTCCTGCTTTTTCTCCTATCCTGTGATCCTTAGATAATTTAGGTCCTCTTGAATTGTTTAGGTTAAGCTATAATAAAGACCATTGCATACTTCTCTTATGGCCTGATCAGCAGGATACCAATTGACTTTAGGTCGTATACACAAAGCAGCTGTTTCTTATCTCTTCCTTTGAGGAATGCACAATGACACTTGTGTTCCTATGTATAAATACTTCTAGACTGTCAGAAGTAAAATCAGACTGAGTTTAACATGACCCGAAGTTTAACACGACCCGGATCCACGGAGGAAGGGAGAGAGAGAGATGGTTACAGAGTCTGATAGAGATTGAACCTGATAAAAATTCTAACAACCGTGAACTTCCAAAAGGTTCACATACTTTTTCTTGCCAGTGTGTGTAAAAAAATATATATACACAATATATATATAAAATAAAAATAAATAAATAAAAAAAAATAAAAAATATATACACATATATACACACACACATATATACATATACATATACACACACTTCAGGAACACTTCTACACATTAATGTCTGGAAGCCAATGGCCACTACTTCGAGCACCCCTTAATTGTAGCGGCCAAAGGTAACTTGTGATAATCTTGTGATGTCTGAATAAATTTTGTATTAAAATATTTATATTTTCTGACTCAGGGAGTGTGTGTTTGAATATATATATATTCCTCTCTTCTGGAAGGTGTGGTATGTGTCTTCCTGGGAGTTTGAGGATTCTGTGCAGTATCTTAGCTGTTCCTAGAACTACACATTTCTAGTCAGAAATCTCAGTTATTGTGCCTGGAATCTGTTGGAGGCACTCTCCAAGGTTGGGAGTCACAGCCCCTAATGCTGCCATTACTACTGGAACCACTTTGGACTTTCCACATCTGTTCCAGTTGTTCCTTCAGGCCTTGGTACTTTTCGATCGTCTCATACTCCTTCCTGATGTTACTGTATGCTGGGATTGCCACATCCATCACTACTGCTGTTTTCTGCTCCTGATCAACCACCACTATGTCTGGTTGGCTGGCTAGCAGCTGCTTATCTGTTTGGAAGTTGAAATACCACAGGATCTTAGCTCTGTTGTTCTCAACCACTTTCGGTGGTGTCTCCCATTGGGACTTGGGAACTTCTCGCCCATACGTGACGCAGATGTTTCTGTACACTATCCCAGCCACTTGTTTATGCCTTTAATTATATGCTGTTCCAGCTTGCATTTTGCTTTTAGCTATTGTGTGCTGGACAGTCTCAGGGGCATCTTTGCACAGCCTGAACCTTGGGTCCTGCCTACTTTAGTAAACCCCTGCCTCCACATATCTGGTGCTTAGGGCCTGTTCTTGTGCTGTTATGATCAGAGCCTCTGTGCTGTCCTTCAGGCCTGCTTTTTCTATCCACTGGTAGGATTTCCTGATGTCAGCCACTTCCTCTGTCTGCCGGTGGTACATTCCATGAAGGGGCTTGGTCTTCCACGATGCTTTCTCATCCTCCTCATCATCTTGTCTTCTGCTGCCTGAGACACTCTTTCATCAGTTCATCTTGGGGGGACATCATCTTGATGTAGCCACAGATGTTCCTTGTTTCATTCTGGACAGTGGCTCGGACACTCTATAATCCTCATCCCCCTTCTGACCATTGTTCACAGTCTTAGGGAGCTGGACTTCGGATGGAACCCTCCATGCATCGGTGAGGAGTTGCCATGTCTTGACATCAGTTCCAGCTGAAATTCTGATGGTTGGTAGGGCGTACATGTTGATATCTTGGATCTTATTTCGACCATTTACCTGGCTTCTGAGCACCTGTCTGACCCTCTGGAGATATTTGGCTGTTGCTGATCTCCTCATAACCTCATCCTGATTCCCATTGCCCTGAAGGATACCAAGGTACTTGTAGATGTCCTATATATCTGCTATTTTGCCCTCTGGTAAATCCAGTTCCTCCTTCCTGATCATCTTCCCTCTCTTAGCCACCATGCATCCACATTTATGCAGTCCAAATGTCTCGTTCACTCTTAGCATACAGGTTGATGTCATCTATGTACTGGAGGTGGCTGATAGTTACTCCACAAATGAACTTGTATCCATATCCACTCTTTGTGATAATGTGGCTGAGGGGGTTCAGGCCTATGCAGAACAGCAGCGGGGACAGTGGTACACCTTGGTATATACTGCACTTTATGCCCTTGGAATCAGCTTCCAGTGTTGTCTTCAACAGCCACATTGAGTTCTTGATGAAGCTTATCAGTGCCTTGTTAACCTTGTATAATAGCTTGTATAGGCCTTCTTGTAATCAATCCAGACTGTTGATCTGCCTAGTCTTAAGTGATTGCTCTATCGACCAGTAGCTGGTGCTTTGACCCTCTGGTGTTGTTTCCAATTCCTTTCTGAGATTTCTCATGTATTTCTAGTGTATCCTCTCTCATGTATTGACTCATGAGTCTGCCTAGACTCTCCACTTTGACGCCTGAGAGGAGCTTCCATGTTGTGGAGAGGCAGGTTATTTGCCGGTAGTTGGATGGCAAAGTGCCCTTCTATGGATCTTTCATGATCAGGCTTGTCCTACCCTGTTTTAGCCAGTCTGGGTGAGTGCCTAATGTTAGCAGCTCACTCATTCGTGCTGCCAGGCGGTCATGGAGTGTTGTAAGTTTCTTCAGCCAGTAGTTGTGTATCATGTCAGGTCCAGGTGCTGTCCACGTCTTCATGCTTGAGACTTGTTGCTGGATATCTGCCTTAATGATGATGACTGGTTCTTGTTCTGGGAAATCTCTGTGGTCTGCTCTTAGGTCTTCCAGCCGCTTGGCATTGGTGTTATGTGATGCTTCCTTCTCCCGTATGTCCTTCCAGTATTTCTCAGTCTCAGCTCTATATCAGCTCAGTCACATATATATATATATATATATATATATATATATATCTCGAATGTCACTCAATAACTGTAAAATCATATCAAGCGACTTGCAAAAAATGGCAGCTGGGGGTGATCTGATTGGGTTTTCCAGCAGGAAAATGCTCCATGCCACAGAGCCAGGACAATCAAGGTGTGGATGGAGAACCAAAAGATCAAGACCCTGTCATGGCCAGCCCAATCTCCAGACCTGAACCCCGTTGAAAACCTCTGGAATGTAATCAAGAGGAAGACGGATTGTCTCAAGGCCTCAAACAAAGCTGAGCTGATTGAATTTTTGCACCAAGAGTATCACAGACCCTGTTTACACTTGTATTAAAATGCATCTTGGGCAATCTGATCACAACTGGATAGCGCTAAATACAAGTGTAAACGACCTCAAAGACACATTCAAGACACATTCGCTCAAACCACTTTCCGAGGTGTGCTGGGACGCATTTATGCATTCGCATTCTGATGCATCCGCAACACAGGCGTAACAGGAAAATACGTCATTAATGCTGGATTCAGTGATTGTTTTGGCAACAGCGTGACACGCTAGAAAAAAAATGGAGAGGAGAACCGATGTTCATGGTTGGAGTGCAAGAAAATAATTAAGGTATGTTGCAAGTTTAATGTTTTAATATAATTTTGTGTGGTGATCTTTGACCTTCTAGCAGAAGTGATGTAGGCAGTAAGAAAATATGAACAAAAGTGGTCAGCTGGACACGTTGAAGACATATGATAAACACAGGTGTAAATGGCAATGTGTCTTGGCAGTTCATTTGTGACCTGAATGTTCAAGATGCATTTTAAAACCAAGTGTAAACATGGCCATGAAGTCACCCAAGAGCAATATAAAAGACTGGTGGAGTGTATGCCAAGATACATGAAAGCTGTCAGGGTTATTCCACCAAATATTGATTTCTGAACTCTTCCTAAGTTCAAACATTAGTATTGTGTTGTTTAAAATTGAATATGATCTTGATTTATATCCATTATTCAAGGTCTGAAAGCACTATCTTTTTTTGTTATTTTGACCAGTTGTCATTTTCTGCAATTAAATGCTCTAAGTAACAATATTTTTATGTGGAAATTGGGAGAAATAATATCAGTAGTTTATGTAATAAAAGAAAAATGCTCATGTTCCTTAGACACATACCTAGAAATAGTAAAACTGGCAGAAACTGATAATTTTGCAGTGGTCTCTTAATTTTTTCCAGTGCTATACATACATGTGGAAGAAAGGGAAGCCATTCTGAAGCTGAGAAAGGACAGGAAAATCTGAGCCACTGCACAAGCACTGGGCATAGCCAATACAACATTTTG
>JAQMYM010004833.1:0-12010 GCA_030014255.1 Parauchenoglanis ngamensis
TATTTCTGTGACCATTGTGAGTTTTTCTTTCATTGCCTGAAGGGTACCAACAATTTTGTCCACGTGTGTATATATAGTATAATATTATATTATACTAAAACACATGTCCTGGTACAGGTACATTCACCAACCCTGTTTACATCACCATGTCTCGTTCCTGATCTTCAGCTTTCCAGTTTCTTCGATCCTGCGTTCAAAGGAAAGGAAAGGAACCTGATCTTCTGCTGGTCTTCTGCTGTTGTAGCCCGTCCATGTACATGGTTGATTTCTGAATAATGCGCTTTAAGCAAAAGGTGGAGCTGAAACTGTCTAAATCTAATCTCATGTAGTGTAATAAACACGAATACTACAATTTAGAAAAAATACTCCAAAATACTTTGAATTATGAATTTTGTAATTGTTGAAGGCTACTAAAAAAATTAGCAAAGGCACTGATTCTGAAAACTATGATTCATTTAGCCTTCCTGAGTGGAAGACTGGCGGGTCAATGGACATGAACATGAACATGGGAGGACCTTTTTTTAACAATCACGCATACCATTCATGTTTAAATGTGTGTATTTACAAAAACTGTACCTGTGCGTTTGCGTGTGTGTCAAAGATCACCATAACCTGTGTGTTCTCTGGTGTTGTTCAGCTCCCTCCAGCTTTCTCTGCCAATTTCAGGTGTGTTTGCACCACCTCCTATACATGACCACACCCACGAACTATATATGCCTTTCAAGATTTCTGTGCATTTATGCGTAATAGCTTGCGTAATATTCATGTGTAATTGATTGGCAACCAGATTTTTTACAAAAATTCAGCATATTTTTGACTATTATTGAGATTCTCACTCTATGTGGTTGACTGACAGCAATTTTGTGAAAATAGGACAAAACCTCTGGAACTAGTTTAACAAAAAAACAAACAAAAAAAAAAACAGTTTTGCATATTTTGAAATGAATTCAAAATTGAAGTTGGTAGAGCTAAATGATTATAGTGGCTTTGTTGTTATATATTTATATTATTGTTTGTTTTGTTTTGTTTTTTGTAAAAATTCAGTGTGGGATGTATGGACCACAAGATGTGGGCCAAAACGATAAACAAAGAAGAATTAGAAGAAGAAGAAATCTTAGTGAAAATAATAGACTTCCAAGCATTAGGGCCCCTAGCAATCAAAACAAAACAAGAAAACAAACCACGCCCACTCTCACACGCGTCTTCGCCCCCACCCTACCGAATGAGGAAGTTGTCATCCAAATTTACTTCCTGCTTCCGGCATATACCACTCCGGCGTTTCTATGCGGCGGGTGACTCTAGGAGCCTTTTCAAATATTTATGACTTATGGTTATGGCTACAAACAGCACCGCGGCGGCCGCAGAGCCTCCTGGGTTAGAAACACAGCGGCGAGAAATCGAGAGTTTAGTCCAGAGCCAGGAGCTCCAGCTCGGGGACTGCTGGTAAGGCTGGCACTACCGCCTCAGCACTGCATACTAGCGTACTAAGTAGTATGATTACCTATATCACTGCGTACTAGTTTGATATACTTTTTAGTATGGTAACGTAGTACGCTCTGATAGACGTTGCACATAGGAATTCAGCCCAAATCTAACAGCTGATTAGCTTTATACATTGTAACCCTTATGACTTATTAACCCAGTTTATTGGTGTAATTTTGAAGTTTTATTTATTTTATTTTTTTTTGCTGAAATATACTTTAAAACGAGCGCAAGTGTGAGTGGTAATTAGCGAGCTAGCATGCTAACCACTTCTGTTCCTTCGTCCTGTCAGAGATTCTTAGTCATAAACAAGCGTTCTGCTCACGTAAGTGTATACAAAAACGCTTTAATATATAACGTAATGTTTACTTTCGTATTCCTAAAGCTGAATGCTGTCGTTTCACTTTGGTTTTTATGAACACAGCGTTGAAAAAGTTGTCAAAAAAACCCAACAACAACTTTTATTCAGGTTAAGAGATAATAACGCTGTTATTCAGTGAGAGCCGCATCCGGAGCTACAGAACATCGGGTCGGGTTCCTTCTGTTTAGGTTTTTTCCACCTTCTAAATAAACTGTACTTTTCCTTGTTGCTGGTGTGGTAACATGAAGGCTGCATCCTGTCAGCCTTTAATATCATATTTATTTCACTTTAAAACATGGAAACAACTTTAAAAATAATTACTCAAGGTACAAAAGATGTACCAGCCGAGGAAAAGTAGAGGTTACTACCTTTATTTCTGAAAATGTGGGCTGTAAACGATGACCAAGGGAGTAATGATGACTAAGGGAGTAATGAGCTTTCACTTTCTTTTGGGTTAAAAACCCTACATAAGTGCACTACATAGTGTGAACTTCACAGCCTGTGTTTCATTTAGGCACAGAGGTGGATCTCACGTTTCCAAAGTTCTTATATTTAGGAGTCCAAGTGCCAAAGTCATCTCAGACCTCATGTGTACGATTCAGGAATAAACAAGCATTTTCGCTCTAAATAGTATTTATTTACATTTTTTAATAACGCTCATGAAGTAAAAAAAAAAAATCCAACATAACGTTAAGTTCTATTTTACACCATCTTAGTACACACATAAACAAGCAGAAACGGTTTATAGTCTGAAATGAACACATTGATGATTAAAACCTATGCACCTGGCATGCTAGCCAGCTACTTGCTCTTGTTTTAAAGTATCTGCGACAAGAAAATTAAAACCTCTGTGCATTTGCGATTCTTACTTTTATCGGTAACAAGTTCTGCTCGATTCTTGCTTTTTTTTTTTTAATAAACGATTAGTTTAAACAAACTTTCAGGCCGGATATAAAAACAAACTCGTTTAAAAACAAGTTCAACCGTAAGGACTCCTCTTTTTTTTTTTCATTTCAAAGACAATTAAAGGTCCGTCCCAGGTGAAAACGCGTACTAATGGTACAGCCGGTACTTTTTCATGAACAAGGAAGGAAGGTACATTTTGGTATCTTTATCTCTTTGAGTCAGAATGTAAGTAGTTTTACAAAATAGAGTAAAAACCAGGTTTCACTTTTCCTTAAGTTCAGTCCCAGATGTATTCCTAAGCTTTACATGAGGTGAAATAATGCTTCCTTTTAGACACAATGTCCTCAATGCCTTCTTTATTAAATGTCCTGATATATGAGTGGTCTAGTCATCTTCGTGTGGTTTTTCAGATGAAGCTCTGAGCTGGTGTTGTGTGTGTGTGTGTGTGTGTGTGTGTGTGTGTGTGTGTGTGTAAGGATAATTGCAGTGTAGCTGAACAGGCTGTAATGGAGATGCTAACAGTGTCACAGCAGGATTTTTCCCCCCTCAAAGTTTCACTTTTGAGTTTCAGACCAAGGTGTGTCGCCGCTCTGACGTGGTCCCTGGATTAGTTTCGTTTTAGCACTGATACTGTGGTGCAAAAAAAAAAATTAAAAAAAATATGCAAGAAGGCGTTGCCAGATTGATTTAAAAGCTCCCCAAGAAAGAAACACCATTCAAAACCCACACAGCCTCTGCAGGACAGCCGGGTTGTCCGTTTTCGCTGAGGTATTGGGGCGTGAAGTTATTTTGTAGCCTCGTGGCAATGCAACAGAGTTTCAAAACACACCCGAACCAAGACCTGTATTCAGTACACCCACCTAAAGGCGTTTCCTTCTGCATCTAATCACAGTCTGGGTGATAATTATTCAATCTGGCAACACTGGAGCCGAGCTGTGCAATAGGTACTGTATTTGTTTACATTTCAAAGAATGCTCCGCAGACTTTTCGAGCCAGTCGCTATCCGGCGTCTCCGTGATCATCACAACACAATTTTCCGTAAAGTGAAAGAAAAAAATCTTTCAGGTTTACTTAAAACCGACTTGCATGAGAGTGTAAGGGAAAAGTGTCGGGGAAGTCGGTAAACGTTGATTTCTTTATTAGAATAAGAGCTTAGGTAGATACAGACTGGAGAGAATGTTTAACTAAGGTTTCTGTAAGAAGTAACGTTTATAGTTACATTTAATTGTTGTGGAACGGCTGCAAAACAAGTCCGTTTCTGTCTTATAGTGACTTTATCAGCAACTCTTATTTTCTCCCTCAAGTTAAGAAGACAAAACTTGTTAAACCAGGAAGCGTAAAGCCTTGAAGACTTTGATGTAGCGGTAAAACTTGCTCGCTGTTACAAAGCACCGACACTGGAGACTCCTTCCATGATTGTTAAATAAACAATCGATAGCCGGGTTTTAATTAACCGGCTTGAATGACAATTTGAAATTGCACTGAGTAACGGAAACACGAGAGTCTTGAAAAAACTCTCAAATACCGCACAAAGTTTCTACACTGGTTTTTTCAAACAAATCGACAAAGCAGTATTTCGCAAAATTGAAAAATCAAAATCACCATGGCAACACTTATCAGGTCCTGGAGATCCGTATGATCGGAATAACTATTGCAAGAGGAGAAAACCTAGCTTTAATCACGTAACATCCTTAAGTGGAAACATTCGCCATTGTGTTTTTTTTTTTTTTCTTTAAAAATCACTTCTACTTTGCGCAAAAACCTGCAACGGACACCAGACTAATTATCGTGCAATTTTGCTAAATGGCAACACTTTTTAAATACATTTATTGTTAATTACCTTACGATTCTGTAACTTTAATATACACTTGCCATTTGAGTTGCAGTCCAGCGACAGAGCTGCTGTTATAGAAAATGGATCAACATCTTCTGACCAATCAGATTGGAGAATTCCGCAGCATCGTGGTTTTTCTTTTCCTATCAGGTGGAAACTTGGTACGTTATTAACCACATTCGGAGGTGACATATTCCACCCCTTTCCCACATGTTGACCCAGTTCCCTGAGGTCGTAATGAAACATCTGTGGTCAAAATAGCACAAGGATAAAACACCACAGCACCGTCTCACCCCGTCTGAACAGCCCCGCTCAGAACGCCTGTGAGCGCCTGTTCCTTTAAATGCTAAGGAGCCACTGCTTGCCCGCCCCCTTCGTCCGCCAGCCAATGAGGTAGCACTTTCCTCATGAATGTGCAAAACTTTTCCCCCGCTTCTCAATCTATGTTCTTCTCTGTACTTGCTCACTTGTGAAACGTACTGTTCCACTTCAAAGTCCGCATCAAGCCGAGTACAGATCAAATACCTGGAAGCTAATGAGCACCCCTTGTGACATAGAAAGGGGAGCCAATTCTGAACGGCTTGTTGAAGCACGTTTTCTGAAACAGGCAGCCTGAAAGCAGCTCACTGGGTTGTCTTATTTCAGAGTTTGTTGGTTGGTATGCAGTCCGGATACCCACGTGCATGTGCACAAGCACTGGGAAAGTGAGTTTTTCATAGGACGTCCCCTGTTATAAAAATCTTTGCTTCATGAATAAATGTCTTCTGATGCGTCAGCAGTTCCCTTAGACTTCCATGGCGAGTGTGTTTATACTAAGTGTGCTTTTCGTTTTTCTCTCAGCACAGGGAAAGGTGTTAATTACTGGAGAATTCCTTTAACACCCTTTAGTACTGGACAAACCAGATCCATCACCCACATGTAGCTTTAATGTGTACTAATCGTCGTGGATGTGATGTACATGGAGTCGCTCATGATCACGGCTGTCTCCTGCAGGTACTTGGTGGGCAGAAGATGGTTCGAGTCGTGGGACCAGTACGTGAAGTGCGGCGATCAGAACTCCCCGTCTTTTCCTGGAAAGATTGATAACGCAGAGCTGTTTGATGGTGAGTCAGGAAGACCTGAAATCAGGAAGCCTAAGGGATTTGACAGCGGCTGTTTAATCAGAAGTGCCGACGTGCCGACGTGCGTTAGGTCTGATAAGGAAACTGAAACCTGCTTCTAGCACTTCACAGTCCGTGCACTTAGAATGTGTTCATTCGCTACATGATTTATAGTGTGATCATTTCCAGCTTGCCTCTTTGGCAATATTTATAGAAAGACATATTTGTTCTCCAGATACTTAATGAAATCCTCTAAATATTGGGTTTTATCTAAACTTTGTTACAGCTTGCTTGTGTGTGTCTCTCTCTCTCTCTCTCTCTCTCTGTGTCTCTCTCTCTCTGTGTCTCTCTCTCTCTGTGTCTCTCTCTCTCTCTCTCTCTCTCTCTCTCTCTCTCTCTCTCTCTGTGTCTCTCTCTCTCTCTCTGTGTCTCTCTCTCTGTGTCTCTCTCCATCCCCCCCCGGTCAGCAATATAATCACATTTAACCCAATTCTTCCGTTCTCCTTCTCTCGCTCTCTCTCTCGCTCTCTCTCTCGCTCTCTCTCTCGCTCTCTCTCCTTTTTCCTCCTTTTCCGTTAGCATGAGCTGAAAGATGCCTGACGTATTGATTGCTCTTCCTGCAGCTCAGCTGAATAATCTAAGAGTTACTGTCATTTCAGGGCTTGTTTGAGAATCAGTCTGAAGAATGTGCACGTTAGGGTGTGTTTTAGTGCTTTTTTCACCAGACGGCATGGCAGTAAATCATTCGTTTTATCACATTTTGTCATTATTTTCCCTTCCAAGTGTACCTAAGTACCTATGCTGAATTTAAGTCTCACGTGAGCCAAGTTGGGCCACACAGGTTCTGCTAGCATGGATTGGACTTCACAGAATCTTCCTGATAATGTCTTTGGATGGAATTGCTTCTGAACACCAGTCTTCAGTATTGCCATGATTGCTGCTTTCAAATGTCTTTCTGGCTTTTCAAATGTCTTTTTTTGGACAAATGTTGTCAGTAAGGAAAGCACAAACTGTTCTGTCCCGAAGGGGAAAACAGTACGACTGTTACAAATTGCTGACACTGGAGACTCCTTCCATAAATGTTAAATAAAAGCCTTCACCAAATCAACATTTAGACATTTTCTTGGTTAAATTGTTAACAGCTTTTTATGCTTATTATTATTATTATTATTAGACTTCGGTTATGTGGCATGTCCATTCAAGTACCAGTCAATGAGGTGTTACTATAGAAATGATGCCGACATCAATGTCCTTGTGTTAAAACCTGTATGAGAGTGTTTTCTTACTTTTGTTAATGGAGGTTAACATAGCATTCTATTCACCTTCATTGCTGTGTCATTTTCCAGGGTTTTCAGCTTTGTTGCTGCAAATAATCTCACTATTGTGTCTTTTTGGATCTCTGACTCGCTTCTTTTGTCCTGTAGACCTGAAGAAGACTCTTGCTGTGCTGCTGGACAACATCATGCTGAGGCTGTCCAAGCTTGAGTCCAAAGTGGACACCATCATCATCAACGGCTCAGCTTCCAACCTGACCAACAGCACAGTAGCTCCTGTGCCCAGCTCCGCCAATGGGGAGAAGGTCAACGTGGCAGGTATGTGTCAGATTTACTGTAAGGTTATTGTGAAACATGTATTCCTTCAAAAGAACTGTCATTAAACTTTTCTACTTTAAAAAAAAAAATTGAGTAGTAAAGTGTAATAAACTAAACAATATATTTGTTGCCTGAAAAGTGATGTATTACAGAAAATTTTACTTTCTTAAGTGGAAACTTTTTTTTGTTGTTGGAAAAGTATTGTTTCGAAATCTAAAATGTTTTTTACTCACTCGGTAATGCAAAAACAATCAAAGAAACACCTAAGAAAATTTGTTGAACAAAATTAGGGTACTTAAGACGTTTAAACAGTACCGTAAAACTGTGAAATTGTTGCACTAATTAATTGCAAAGAGCAATTTCAGAAATGAGAATTTTTGCGTTTTCATGATGCGACCTGTCGGTCACACAAAGGCTTAAAGGTTTACTGACTTTTACATTTGTTTTACTTAACCAAAAATGCAAGAAAAAGTCACTAGTTTTCATTTTGCGTGTCAATTTACATAAATATGGCATCATGTTTTGGACTCTTATAGTCAATTCACTACCTAGTTCATTCGGTAACAAGCGAATTAGCAGTTAGCAAGATGTAGGTGTTGTACATAAACTTATAAACTGAGTCCAGGCTACACGGACATATACCTAATTCAGACAGTAAAAGTGTAATTTTACTCTTTATTTTATAAATTAAGTGAAACAAAGTTCTCTTTTTAAGTTGACTGTTTCCAAGTCTTACTTGTTGATTCAAAATTATACTAACGCTATACTCAATGTCGCCAAAATGTACTTGATTTTAAGTTAAAAAGTGAGCGATTTCATTGAAATGTAAATCAAAGTTTTTAGAATTACGAAAGGGGATGACTGGCTGAAACTTTATGAATATCAAGAAGTTTTGTTCGAGCAGATATATTTTTTTCTTGCTCTTTTGTTCGGGACGTGTCTTGAAATGGTCGTTGGCTCGCACTAACTTGGTGCCAAATCTAGCATTTGGGTCAAAAGCTTTGAACTGCATTTCAAAGAGATTTCATAGAACTCGTAGATGTTTGTGATAGGATGAGTAGTTTTAAAATACTTGACTTTAATGTTTAAGGATTTTGCATAGAATGTCTGTGTGTGAATTTCGTTTGACGTTGTGATGTCACAGCGCTGTACCCAGCCGACCAATCAGCAGCTCTGCCTCAAACTCGTGCCCCCCCTCTTTAACTTATTGCCTACTCTTCAGTGCTTTCACATGTCTTTTCTCTCATTTTCTCATCCCTCTTTTCTCATTTCTTTCTTTCTTTCTTTCTTTCTTCTAGCTCAGGCTTCTAGCTTTCACTTCTTTTTGTTGTCTTTATAATTTTCCTTCATCTTCTTTTTTTGTTCTGTTTTTTTAATCTTCTTGATTTATTTCTCATTCTTCCTCGTTATTTCCTCCAGCTTTAATTTTTCTCTTTTCTTGCATTTTTTTCCCACCTACCCTTTGGTTTGTTTTCTCCCTCAGTCCTGAAAAAGTGTAAAACCTCAGTCTAATAATGATTTTTTTTTTCTTTATTCCATGAGTATAGAAACGTTTAGTCCTGTTTAAAAGGCTGTATAAAACTTATTTTGAGTCTGCTCTGGTGTAAAGCTTATAACTTGAGCTCATGTTCTCAGCGTGGCACGGAGGATTTCAAATGACTTCAGAACAGATTATAAGCTGCAAACTAACTTGCCTCAGACTCCAGTTGAGTAGTTGAGAAGCCAAAGCTGCAGACTAGTATCGATTTGTCTGCAACTTTAACCACATCCTTGTTTTCTGTCTCTCGCTCTTGCTCGTGTGTCCAGTCTAGATGTCGGTTACTGAGTGGGCTTTTCAGAAAAGTCTGATCTTAATTATTTAGGTCAAATGACGAGGTGGAACAAAAAAAAAGAAAGAAAAGAAATGGCTGGTGATGGTTATCCTGGTCACATGACCTCCATCTCACACATGGGCTATACAAAAAAAGAAAAATATGGCTGTCTGATTTTTCAAAAATGTCATAATTATTCCTCATAATTGAGAAGAACGCGAGTTTTATTATGTAAGTGTACTTTAGCTGCTCGTGTTGCAGATGCTATTTACACTCTTGGTTAAGGTCATCACTGTCCCGAACACTAACTGTTACAGGACGCTAACACTGGAGACTCCTTCCATAAATTTGAAATAAATGTCTCCTCACAGAAAACGTCGCCATATAAATGATATATTAGTTAAATAACGGCATGTTTATTATTAGGACATGCGGAGCGTTCGCCATATAATGTGAACAAGTCGTTACTATAGAAACGATAACGTATTAGAACGTAAGCCTGCGATTTGAATGACAGCCAGTATTATTGTCTGAGCTGCTGCTTTAGAAAATGAATCGACACCTCCTAACCAATACACAAAGTTTCCAGAGAAACGAGACCCCCAAAAGTCCTTCATTTTACGTGCAGCTCGTAGGAGCCATTAGCTGATTGTGACTTAAAATGTGTTGGTGTGATCGCTGAGTAAATATCTGCCTCACTCCTTCAGAGCCTGATGGAAAGTGTCAATCTCTTACACGCGTAGACGGGAGCGTTGTGTGCCGTCGTTAGTTACACCGCGTAGCATGCAGAAATCATCGCTTGATGCGCCTGAACTCTGCTCAACGTGACTTCCTTTCAGATTTACTGCTTCCTTTTGTGCAGAGTTCTTCACAGTTACTTAGACACTGCAGTAAAGTAGCAGAAAAGGCTTCCAAATGAGGTTAACATTTAATTTTACAACAGTGTAAATACAGCAGCACAACTAAAGTAACGTTCCCCTGACAGCCGAATCAAGTTTAAAGGACTTCAAAGGGAAAATATGTACATTTATATTTTAACTCCGTTGTACCACACGCGTGTTGGCCAGCAGTAATCCTGCTCGTTATCTCTTACCCCTGTCTTTCCGGTAATGTACATGATGGAAAGAGGCTGACAGCCTGAACGCAGTAACAGATGGTCTACAGTCAGTAACTGCACACCTACAGAGTGACCTATACAGTAGGCGTCCGTGATAAGATGGTAAGATAACATGACCTTTGGGCCGGAAAATATGATTTTATTATTATTATTATTATTATTATTATTATTATTATTGTTTTTTTAGTTAAATATGCTTGAGGTAAAATTTGCCTTTCTCAAGTTCTTCTCAGTATCAGAGATCATTGAAGCAAATAATTATACAGAAACTACATATTCCATATACTGTTTCCTAGGTAATAAGTACATTTTAATAATAAATTATAAGTGTGTTTTGAACCCTATAACTTATTTGTCAATAATAATATTTTCTTGGAAGCAGCATACAGGATAAGAATTACGTAGTGAACAACATGCAACAGGTCGTGTGGTTATACGAAAATAATCAACAACATGTTTTGAAGGGTTTATAGTTACATTTAATGTCCTGGAATGTCTGTGAGACAAGTTAGTTCCTCTTCTCACACGCGCTATAGCACCGATAAACAGTTGTTCCCTCACCTGCATCTCTTTTTCTTTCTCTCTCTCTTGAGAAGCACAGCTTTGTCATTTCACCGAGAACCCTGGAAAGCGAAACTGCGTGTGTCCTGAGGAACCTCACAAAGCACCGTGACTGTTACAAAGCACAACAGCACTCGAGACCCCTTCGATAAATTTGATATAAATATCCCCTAACAAAAAACTTCAGCACATCAACATTTATATGTTTTTTAAAACCTCTAAAAAAACGTATGTAAAACTTTGCACCGTGGTATAAAAGTTAATATTCAATAAATTGGTTTTATTGTTAGACTGTGATGTGTTGGATATTACATTGAAATAATGAGATAGTGTTAAAATAACTAGGCAATAATGTCAAAACCAGATATTAAGTTAATAATGAGATATTAGTGATGTAGAAGTTGATCTAATGAGATTAAAATATTAAGTTAAAATAATGAGATAGTAAATCGAAATAATGAGATGTTAAGTCAAAATAATATGTCAGAATGAGATTAAGTTGGAATAAATGAGATTAAATTTTAAAAAAGATAGTACATTGAAATAATGAGATATTAAATATAAAAAAGTGAGATAGTAAGTTGAAATAATGAGATATTAAATTAAAATAACAATGTACTTTGTTAAAATAATGAGATATTGAACTTATGATTTTTTTTAAATAGTAACAGGGTAATGAACTTAGCATTACTTCAACTTTAAAATTGGTGTTCCTAACAGTGTGAGATGAGAAAGTGAAGTATTCTGAGTGATACAGAGGATCCTGTAAGATGGATCCCAAGCCCCAAGGATAAATCTATAAAAAGCCATGTGCTTCACATACACAATAAAAAGGGACAGCGGTACATCATCAACGCTAGTGACGGCGAAGGAGTTCAAATCCCAGAACTGCCAGAGAGCTGCATTTGGCTGCTTAACCCTCAGCTGTTCAGCGCTAAGCATTAATTACATTCGGGATCGTCTGTAGGTCATGTTGGGGAAAAAAAAAGTGTTTGCCAAATGAATAAATGTAATATGAAAGGGCTTAAGATGCTCATTCGTTTGGCACAGGATCACATTTAATTAAATTCTTATGTTGCTTGGTAGGGACGGCACGGTGGTTAGCACTGTCGCCTCACAGCAAGAAGGCCCTGGGTTCGATCCCCGGGTCACCCAGGGTGCCTTTCTGCGCGGAGTTTGCATGTTCTCCCCGTGCATGCGTGGGTTTCCTCTGGGTGCTCTGGTTTCCTCCCACAGTCCAAAGACA
>JAQMYM010004834.1:0-12006 GCA_030014255.1 Parauchenoglanis ngamensis
GAGACCTTCCAGCGTGTTATGAGCGTTCAGTTCAGAAGCCAGCATCTCTGATGGTATGGGGGTGCATAAGTGCATACAGTATGGGCAGCTTGCATGTTTTGGAAGGAACTATGAATGCTGAAAGGTATATAAATGTTTTAGAACAACATGTGCTCCCCTCCAGATAACGTCTATTTCAGGGAAGGCCTTGTGTATTTCAGCAGGACAATGCAAAACCACATACTGCAGCCATTACCACACCATGGCTTCATCGGAGAAGAGTCCGGGTGCTGAATTGGCCTGCCTGCAGTCCAGAAAGTGCTCAATAAACTATTGCAGTATTTAAAGAGCAGCTTATATAATAGCATATCAACATGAGAACCACATTGCAGCAGAAAATGGGCACTGGTCCATTTTTGACTTTGTTGGCAAGGATCAGTGTTTTAAATCTGAAAGAAGGCACCTACAGGAATAGAGTTTTGGGAGTATAGCTTTTGGTAAGGGTTCCTTTGTTGTTGTCTTGTGTTTCAGTTGAACCATTTGGACCAAAGTTTATTCATTGCTTACAGGTATTTTGTACCTCCTTCCTAAACAATGCAGGGTCTGTGTTGTCCCAAAATATTTATAAATATGAATATAATTATAAATACACAACTATGAAGGTAAGAAAATATATACTAACAGAAATGAACACCCAAGCTCTCAAGCCCAATGCTCTTGAGATGTCTTTAGTAGAAACGGGATACCTCCCATAATATTGGTTTCTTGACACAAACAGCATATGGCCAAAAGTTTGTGAACACCTGACCATCACACCCATATATGTGGCTCCCTTTATTGTCACTTTTCAGCACCCGTTTGAAAACTCAACAATAGGGGCAAACAATTAAGAAGGGCAATCACACCTCATTACACTGTGGCAGGAGCCATCCATCATTGTCATTTTTATCATTTCCTTAAACCCTGGCCAATGGGATGCTCCCTCTATGGAGAGAGAGAGACATAGCATGGGCAGATGTTAGAGAAGAAAGGGGGGAAAGTGAGGTGGAATGTAGCATGCACAGGTTCAAAGTGCAGAAGTTCACTTAATCTGTTTCAAATGCAAAGCCTTCAGCAAACTGATCATCAGGGAGCCTGTAATGGCAGAAACCTGCAAAACAATACAAATAATTAATTAAGTCATTCATAAGTTCATTAATAAATATATTCATCTTCAGTAACTGCAATCCTGGTCAGGGACATGCTGGATCCTGCACACACATTCCCCAAATCCCCAAGGGGAAAGCACTCTCATGCAGAGACAGGTCAAGGGAACAAATTCACATTAAACATAAGAATGGGGAAAAAAGTGATCTCTGAGACTTTAACCATTGCTTGGTTGTTCATGTTGGATGGGCTGGTATGAGTTTTTTAGACACTGAGCTTCTATACTTTTCACACACAATAGTCTCTAGCATATGATTTGTGTGATACAATTATAGCCACATGGACCAGAATCTCAAAGGAATTTTCCCACATCTTGTGGAATCCATGCCATGAAGCATTGAGGCTGTTTTAAGAGCAAAGGGAGGCCCTACCCAGTATTAATATAGTGTAGGGCTGCAGCTATTAATTGTTTTATTATTTGAGTATTCTATCAATTATTCCATCATTTCAACCATTTGTAAATATACAACAGAAAATAAAACAACTCTTTTAAATTGAACAATTTAAACATTTCATTTTTAGTACAATCAATTTTTATTATTTAAATTGTCTGTGACAATCAAAACATTAAAATAAATTTAGTTATTAAAATTAAAACTCAAAATTTTTATGCTAGAGTAAATTGGATTAACAGCATTATATCTTGTGATGATGTAGATTACTCTTTGCCATGACTGAACACAACAGGAGGGCAGCGTGCATCACACAGACATGGGTGTTTTTTTGTGAAGTCTATCTTCATTAAAAATCCCTTCAGCTTAATGTTTGTAATATGACTCGAAGGTCAACTAGTCCTGAAACCAGAGTTGTCCAGCATTGTGTGACAATGTGGAAGTTTGGGAAAATAAATCCCCAGTTCTGATTTTCAGTTTAAAAATCTGTGGCTCTGGCTGCATTTGTTTTGCTAAAATTACTAATTTACTAAAATCAATGTTACCTTATGTCGGGTCGGTTCTGTGGACTGGATGTGCAAACAGGATGTTTTCTGCTGACAGGCTGAAGCATTGACGTTGTGCTCTTGTGGTACACTTGTTCTGTTTTACAATGGACACGCTGTACAGAATTTTTGTTTTTCTTTAACTTGAAATGATCCCAAACTTTGGACACCTTCTACCATTTTTTCTGGCCTGCATCTTCGCCTTAGCCCTTAGCTCTTCTCCATTTCACAGTCCATGCCATCAAATCATGTCTTCCCATCATGTGTCCACCGCTTGAGCACATCGTGCGACAGTAATAATCATCCGTGCAAAACACAGGAAGACGTTTATAGATGTATGAATTAAACAAAGCTTTGATGCAAAGAATTTAGATTGAGGATTTTTTGTAATCTAGTAAATTGAGTTACTCAATGAATCATTTCAGCCCTAGTATAGTGTTCACAATAAAGTGTTCTATGATACAACAGTTAGTTCTGGTCCACTAATTTGATTGGTTGAGTAGCATTCCAAGGCTGCTTATACACTGGGACATTTCGCAGTTTGAATCATTCCACTCATCTATGTTCTCCACATTCCATGTCATAGTTTGAAAAGGTCACTACAGTAGTGCTAGTAACATCAGCATCAGACAAGAGAAATGATACATGTAAATAACTTTTGACTTAAAATATGAAAGCTCATCAAATGATGATGAAAAGGACGAAGGAAAGACAATTTCACTTTGAAACCTTTAAAGGGAACGTACAAATCAATGTGAGCTAGCTAGGTAGCTAGCCAACAGGCTATAAAGTGAGCGAACATTCTTTGGGATATATTTCCACTAGCAGAGCAAAAATAAACAAAACATTAGTCCATGTTTGGCTATATGTCTGAAATGTCAATTACCCAATATTAATTTTTTGTTTAGTGAACTGTTGTATGAAAGCAATATTGCACTTGCAATCTTGTGGTTACACTGAATATTGGCACTATTTCTGAAATCAGTTTAAATGGCACCATGTCACAGTCAAAGTTACTAAGATCACATTTTCCCCACATTTTCTGATATTTGATGTGAACATTAACTAAAACTTTTGACCTGTATCTGCATGGGTTTCTACACTGCCACATGATTGGCTAATAGGGTAATACATAACCTTTATAGTATTTAAGTCCGCATTTTATAATTCCATACATTTAACATTTTAAATTAAATTACATTTTAAAGTAAATTACTATTCAAAAAGTATAAATACCATGTACTGTATCTCTTGGAATAGTTCAGTACACTCAACCACAATCATGGGGAAGACTACTGATTTGACAGTTGTCCAGAAGACGATCGTTGACACTCTCCACAAGCAGGGTAAGCCACAGAAGGTTGTTGCTGAAAAGGTTGGCTATTCACAGAGTACTGTATCAAAGCATATCAATGGAAAATTGGCTGGAAGGGAAAAGTGTGGTGTGAAAAGGTAAACAAATAACAGGGATGATGGCAGCCTTGAGAGGATTCTCAAGAAAAGTTGATTCAAGAACTTAGGGCCACTTCACATAGAGTGGACTAAAGTTGGTGTCAGTGTATCAAGAGCCACCACACACAGACATTATCAGGAAAGGAGCTAAAACCATTTCTAATATCACATTCCTAACATCAAGCCACTCTTGAACCAGGAAGACAAGAGACACAGAGGCACTTCAATTCAATTGAATTCAATTTTATTTGTATAGTGCTTTTAGCTACAGACATTGTCACAAAGCAGCTTCACAGAATTATAGAAACTCTGAATATAAACTTATGAATCTATAAATGTATCTATATATTTATATCTATCTATCTGTCTGTCTGTCTGTCTGTCTGTCTGTCTGTATGTATCCATCCATCCATCCATCCATCCATCCCTCCCTCCCTCCCTCCCTAATGAGCAAGCCTGTGGTGATGGTGGCAAAGAAAAACTCTCAAGAGGAAGAAACCTTGAGAGGAACCAGACTCAAAAGGGAACCCATCCTCATTTGGGTGGCACTGGATAGTGTACTTACAACTAACACACATGTGTAATAGGGTCAACATTTGAGTGCAAGACTGTTCTTGGTAATTTAATTTTATGCCATGGTAGCAAAACATTTTTACTTTTTTGTCTTTTTTTCCTGATCTGAATAAAAAGTCATTTTTTGACTGACCTTATAAAATATTCTAATAATTTGAGGTACTGGATTTCTGATTTTCATAAGCTAAAAGCCACAATCCTCACAATTAAGACAAAAAATACTTGAAATATGTCACTTTACATGTAATGAATATGGAATATAAGAATGTTTTCCTTTTTGAATGAAACTATGAAAAATGCACTTTTTTTGCTCTTATTTAAATTTTTTGAGATGCAACTGTTTAAACTGATCCACAGCCCCATTTAGTTCCATAGAGTTATTATGGCACCTAATGTCCAAAATTTGGACATGGAACAAGCATTAAAAGAAGCCAATTGGTTCAGGAATCATGCTGCCTATGAACACACTACAATCGCAGGAAAAGTATAGGTTCAGACATTGTGTCTATGATGCCAAGAACCTTTCATATTGTGATAAATATTGTGATGATTGGGACAGGGAAAGGGAAGTTATGAAGTGGATCATGCCTGTCAGTGAAACTTTAATTGCTGTGACTGTATTATGTTTTGTGGGCAATATGTGAAGAACAATAGCTTTTTTTAATTTTACATGAATTTTAGACCAACTGTACAGCAATGATTTACATCTAGACTTTGGTGTCATGTAGAACTCATGATAATACTGTATAACACTGTGATTACATAAGGTTAAACTGAGCCCCTCATCAATTGCAAATTGTCTTCCTGATCGAATCTGTTCAACTACCAAAATTCTTTGAGACAAAAGAATTGCCTTGTTCTTTAATTAGTAGTATTTTTCATATTTATTGGTTTATCTAATTTTGTGGTCTGTAGGTAATGATTATATATTTATTTATTTTTGAGTGTTGCTTGTGTTTATGTATTTAATTATTTAACATATGATGCATTTCTAACATATGAATGAAAATTTCTATTTTATTACTTACAATTTTGTCAAGACTGACTGAAAGCCATTGCTTAATTAGAAGTTTGGCCATTTGGAACATGTTTTCATTGATTTAGGCTTTTATTTTCATTTACAGTTGCATATTTAAAACATCATTTATGTGGAGGATACTTATTAAAGTGATCAATCACAGTTCAATGGGAGGATTTTGAGAAATCTCATCCAAATTCATCACCATATTCTAAAAAAGTATGAACACAGTAGACACTGTAAAATTTACTATATATTAAGATGTTAAAATTCTGTTAAAATTCTATCATTTATTTCTTACAACAACAATAAATTCAATTCAATTCAATTTTATTTGTATAATACTTTTAACACTGGACACTGTCACAAAGCAGCTTTACAAAAATGTAACCTAGAACTTATAAGCTTATGAACAAATTATGAATATGAGCATCATTACAGTTTTACATGAAGTTTATTTTGTTGAAGTTATCAACTTTTTAATTTTAATTGCCATCTTCATGGTTTCTAAGTAGTACCATCCACATTACTCCCATTGATCTTTAGGCTGTCCATATGGGGACATCCTCAGCAGCAGTGAATTCTTTTCAGGTGATGAGAATTCCAACCAGAAGTAGGGCATCAGAATGGATCAGACAGGCTTAGAAAATCTTTAATATTTTTCAAATTCATAACCAATGTTTTCTAAAATCCAGTTTGATCAGATTTAGTAATAATCACAGTAGAATGGCACCACAGAAAGGTAACATTTTAGAATGTATTTCTTGCTGTTGCAGCATAAGAGAGGTTTAAAAAAAAATAAATCAAACATCAGTCTCTAAACTTATACAATCACAGTACACTATGTAAAAATCTTTGTATACCAATTAAACTAAGTAACATTTTATATTTCCCAGCATATTTCTCTGATGATTAAAATGCTTCATAAAAACACATTTCAATGCACACAAAACCCATCAAGTGCATCACTGAACCATTGTTGTGAGGGGTCTTTCATTCATCCATTGAATCTGCTTTCACATTTCCTCTTTCTACTTAGAGTATTTTAAAACTGTATGTAATATGACTGTATGTAATAAGACAATTAACCTGAATTACATTTCTCAGCTCTTCCTTCATTGTTTACCAATTATTTCTTTTTGAGAGACAGACAGAGATGGGCTGACATATCTGGATAAGAGCCATGTGTGTTTCCAGTGCAGGTCTATATTTTTACCCCTATACTTTAACATGCCTGATGGCTACACTTTGCATGTCTCTCATTCCTTAGCCTCTCAGTTTCCTACACTGGAAAAAAATGTCAGTGAAATTTACAATGTAATATTGTTAAATAGCTGGATTAAAAAACATTGTACATGGGAAAATGCAGGGAGTGGGGGGTATTTTTGAAACATCAAAACATAATAAATAGTAATACAAAACAATTATGTTATTTTTACTCTAACCACCTAAATACATTTTCTAAATAAAATACTGTCTACCTTCAAAAGTAATGGTGAAACACCATCATGTGTCAAACAAACTTTTATCTTAAATACTTCATGCCATTAAATCACTAGACTTTTTATTAATAAATACCTTCAAATACAAAACTACTGTATACCACTAATAATTTGTCCTAAAGTGAGATGCTAGTTTTAATAATAATATTAATAACAATAATGAAAATTTGTATTATTATTATTATTATTATTATTATTATTATTATTATTATTATTGTTGTTGTTGATGTTGCTGTTATTATTACTATTATTATTATTATTATTATTATTATGACATTTTTATATAATAATAATATCATAATAATATTATGTTACAATAGAACATTGTCAATTGTTCAAATGACCCTGGTCATGTCATTGCTGCCATCTGCTTACTGCTCTTCGTCTGTCTCAGGATCCACTTCCCAGCAGTCTCAGCGGCCTCCAAACATGGCTGCTTAGGACTGCAACTCCCAGCACTCCTCTGCATTTCCCCATCGCAATTCCCTGATTGTTACTAGCACTTGTTTTGAGTTAAGTTTGTACTCATCACCACACTATTTAAGTTCCCTTGTTTCTTGAGTTCATTGTGAAATCTTGTATTGTGTTCCACATCCTTTTATCTGTGTTCCGGACTTTCTGGTTCTTAACACCTTTTTTTTTGTTAATTTGACCTTGATTACCCTGCTTGACAAGTGTTTTGATCATTGCCTGTTTTTTTACATTGCCAATTCATCCATGTTTTTGGACTGTGTTTGCCTGCCAACTTAAATAAAGCTCTCTTTTGCATTTACATACTTTGCCTGTCTGCACAGAATGCTTTGATTTTCACCCTGGCTGTAGCAGGGGAATCCAGCCAGATTTTACTGCCACCATTGCCTATGGACAGCTCATTGAGGAGCATCTCCAGTGCATTCAGAAGCTTGATGAATACCTCAGCCAACTATGCATTTTAACAGATATCCTACACTTGCAGCTCAGGCAGCTGCTGCACAGTCTCCAGTCCAGTTTCCAGTCTTGCTCTTCCTGACATGAATGAGAGCAAGCTGTCCAGGTGCAAGGAATTCCTGCTTCAGAGTCCCATGTACTCTGCCGAACCCTGGGATGTGGCATAATTTTTCAGGTCTAGGAAGTGATTCTGTAGAAGAACTGCCTGACTGAGAGTGAGAGCTACATCAGAGCCACAGAGGAGTGGCTAGAGTCTATTTGTGTCTTTCTGGCATCTCCTTGGAGGGGGGCTGCCTCCCACCCGCCCTACCCTCCTCTGAGGAAGAACCTCGCCATAGATTTTGTTCCGTTTTCTGGCATCACTTTGGATGTCAAGCCACCTCCCTCTTTGGCCTGGGATGTCTTGTGGCATGTCTCCTAGGCCAGGGCAGCCTTGTGATGGGATTAGGAGAATCAGGATCCCTCTTTAGAGGGGGAGTTTTGTCACTTCAGTGCTGGAAGGTGATCTTGTGATTCTCTTGACTTCACCAGAGCTACATATCCCATCAGCCACTGTACCTCATGTGTCATTAAGTGTTTACACCTGTTTTGAGTTTGTCTGTAATCACTGTTAACAGTATTTAAGGTCTTTAGTTTGTTCAGTTGTTTAAGTGTTCACCTGTTTTCACAGTTTATGCCAAGTCTTTTCATGATCTTTGTTTTTGACCTCGCCATAGCCATAACCTTAGATATTCCTGTTAGTCTAGTATTTTGACTATTGCCTATTTTTTCAACTGTTTTTTGCTTGTTCAACTTCCCTGCATTTACATCTGCTGCCTGCCTGCTTACCTTAATTTCTTTGTGTTACCCACCTTGAAATGTTTTGTTGTGTAAACTAAAAATAGATTTTTATTTCATAATGTATTTTCATTACTTGATTATTTTAAAAAGTTACTGTTACATCAGGACTGTATATGTGTGTGTATGTGGCCTTTTTGCTCTTTTGAGTACCAAAAAGTATTTTTGGTTTGGTATCTTTTTTCCCCCTTCGCCTTGGTTTTGTTTCCCTTTGTTCTCCATTATTGTGATGTAGCAATGACAATCCTTTTGGGTGACAAGATTACCTAATTGATTTGGAGACAACCTTCCATAAAATCAGCATTTGTCCCGAGGCATGGCCATTGTCAGTTGGATCTTGATTGGCTTGTTTGCATACTAGTTGTATTTGGTACAGGACTAGTCCTGTTCTGTAATTACCTGTTTTACCATCTGGTCATTGATTATATCTTATATGAAATGCTCCTTGGTATAGGCATAAGAAAATCACGAATCCATGTAAGATTTTGCATATGCAATAGTTTCTTTTTCATTGAGGTATGCTAGACAAAGTTGAAAAATTGTTTACAAGAAGTCTTGAGTTTTGACTATATTTAATACCACTGTAATAATTTGTTGATTTTTAATTGTCATTTATTTACAGAAAATGCTATTATAGGTTTGGCAGCTGCTAGTATTTCACAGTAAAATAGCTGTTGCTAGTTAAAAAACAATGCTGACATATACAGGGTATTTGAATCAGTAGATCTCTGACAACCACAGGTGCCAGATTTTACCACAGGTTTTTACCATAAAATACACAGAAAAATCATGTCTAATGTATAATACTATGAAAGCTAACATAATATTGGCTGGTAATTTTACCACAAAAAAATCTGACCTACAGTTTGCAGTAGTGACTTTTTTTTATATAACTAAATAAACAACAGTTTTTCACTATAATATAATAGAAAGTGAACAAATTTACCATATTGCAATAAACATTACTACCATAATTAAATTTTTTTTTTACCAAAACCTCTCTATCTATCTATCTATCTATCTATCTATCTATCTATCTATCTATCTAAACATAGTGTAACATACAAATATTTAAGACTGTATCCAAAAGATGTACCAGATGTACCCAACTGGCTGTACCTCGCTTCACTCGGTGTAGACTGGGTGGTATTAAAGCAGTACGTGGTACTTGGGGGCACGGAGATGCAAACATAAGAGTTTTCGTTAGGTTATAATTAGCTATATAAACAAATCTGACTTTTAAACTTTTGATTTAAAACCACTGGGTTTTGTTTTTTCAAGAAAATTAAATGGTCGATTTTAATATGCTACTTTAGAAAAGAAGTGTAACGTAGCCTGCTCGTTAACGGGGTAGATATATGACGTAACTACGAGCGAATCCACGAAAGGAAGCGCCGCACTCATGCGCGGGAGATGTGATTCACATTACTGTTTCGTCTCGTGATAAATGAAAGCTTCCCCGAACCAACATAAGAGATGCGATGTAGATCGGAATTGTTCAATGGACAGTGAAAGATGGCAGTCAGATCTGAGATGGTAAAGGCGCAAGGCAGAAGCAGCGCACAGGACCACAAAGCCAGAGAGGCGACACTCTGCCTCCGAGTCATCTTCTTAGATGACAGCGAGCGAGTTTTCGAGGTCGAGGTAAAATATGATTAAACCCATTTCTCTTTGGTGTTTTGATATTATCTCATCACATACAGACATACTTTTATTTGTCATTCTTTAATATAAAAAAGCTATAGCATAATTTGTTTTATTTTTATTTGTTTAATTTAATTTTCATTCATTAGTGTTTTCATGTAAATGCTATTTACTTAGTGTAACTGCCTCCAGTCTCTTTCATATCCTCTGAGCTGCTTTTGAATCATCACGGATATTTCCACCATCCTTCCTCATATCCATTCAAACTTCAGTTCTAACTGCCAGCTGTAATACACAGATCAAAGGACCAAGAACGCTGTGGCAAAATTTACTTTTGTTTCTTACACCACATTTAATGTTTTAATTTATTAGTAAATTAGTACTATTAGTATTTTATATATTAGTATCAGTAGTTATAAATTAATTTACATTTTATGTGTAAAAAAGAAAAAATAGTTTCAAAGGTCACAAGGCACTAACAGAAATGAGCTTAAGGTTTAGCTCTGCTCCACATTACACTGAAATACCAGCGTGTGTGTTTGTTGTGTGTAGTGAGATGCTTCAGGTTATCTTTTGCATTTACACATAGGGACAGAAAGGGACATGACACTGAAAAGGAAACCTTTTAGTCAGAGTGACTGAGAGGAGCAGAGATATACAGAGTGTAGCCATTATGCTTGTTGAAGAATAGGGGTAAATATCCAGGCCTGCACTGGACACACACATGGCCCAAATCCAAATTCTATGTCAGCCCCGCATCCTCAGGCTAAAGAATGATCAGCAAACAAGCATGGAAGAGCAGAGAAAATCAGAATTAAGGACATGTTATTTTGTATAGAGATGTTTTGTATAATTTTTTTATACAAGGAAGTAAAATACAAACTGCTGGTCTTCATGATCCAATAAATATTTTTTTTGTTAATCTCAACCTAATCTCATGTCAAAAATGTACAAATTCAAAAATGAATGAAAATGTGATTAGTGAGTTTTGAGAATAATTTTACACAGGTGAAATCAAGTCATCAACATTATAAGAATTGGTGGTATAAATTATATCAGTACATCAGATAGGAAAATACCATATGTCAGATTTAATCTGATACAAATTTAGTGTTACTCTTTTCTAGATCTTAGTATAATCACCGATACCAATACTTTGGTACCAACCCTATATATACATTTGTTTGAAAACGTTTTGCACCCAAAATACATATTTTGTTGATTTTTTTGGATGAAAACTACCAATCAACCTCTGCAGCAATTAGTTTTTAAAAAACATTTTCTGCAGGTATTAATGCACATTTACTTTATATTTGATGAAATTAAAAAGGATAAAATAAATGTAATTGTGGCATGTCCAAAATTTGAGCACCTTATTCATTTGGGCACCTTATTAAGCACCCACTTTAGCAGATATTGCAGCTTGCTAATGCTTTTTTGCACCTAACTAGGTGTCTTTTAATTTTTGTTTTAGATTTAGTTTTGGATAAATGTTTAAAATCTACACAGATTGTCAATGACATTCAGGGACTGTAAGGTTCATAACAAAATCTTTATCTAGCATTTCTTTAAGTAGCTCATAGTGGATTTTTAGGTATGTTTTGGTTTATTGTCCAGTCTCTTTTCAGCTTCAGTTGTCATATTTGCTTCAAGAATTCACTGCACAACAATTTTTTTGAAAAGTCTTGCTTCCTGAAAAGTTTTTGCTGATTGTTAGTTGTTGACTGATAGTTTTGGTTTTACTGCATCACGTAGGAGAATGTAGGAATAGAAATAGAGAAATAGAAATTAATATGTTTACTGACAATAACGTATTTATTCACGTTTATGTTTCTCAAAAGCTATTAAATACACCAGAATTAAAAGTGTTTTGCTCCTGATTTTCTTTTGTATTCAATGTCTGGTGCATCACGTTGCAGTGTCCAACAGCA
>JAQMYM010004835.1:0-12003 GCA_030014255.1 Parauchenoglanis ngamensis
GGGTCACACTGTATAGTTCAATTACAACTAATACACTTAATACTAGGTTCAGGTTTAAAGTGCAAGACTGTTCATGGCGATTCGATGACTTCAGCCAGGAGTAGGACACCGGGATGGGTCAGGCAGGCCCGGACAGCAGAAGGGGTCACTTCCTTTTTCCCAACAAAAAGGAAACTTCTACCTCAGTTCTTTCAAATAAGTATTGTTGTAAATGGGGAAGCTGTATCTCAGTGGTACTTGTTTCCATTATTAACCATCCTATATGACAGTCTTTCAAATGTAGCCACCTTTCCCAACTGAACAGAACTGGAGTTCTGATAACTTCCAGTTTCTGAGCAGAATCTGTCTGCTCATCATTATTGAAGTCTGTGTCCAGTCCATTCAGGTTTCCGGGATTCCCTTTAGAGCCTTGGAATGATCAAGGACATATAGCTTGGTGCTGAAATCAAAATATGTCCCTATTACATTTGGAATAGTTCTGAGCCTTTTTTCCAATATATCTGTATTAATGGGCAAATTTAGAATGCCCATTATAAATTATGTAGTATTGTAATAAAAATTAAAATAAATAAATAATGTACACTCACTCTATATTTCCAGGACAAAATTTTGTCTGATAAACCCATTCTAATCAATCTGCTTCAGTTCAGGTCAGTTTTTATTTGTCATATGTATGTTAACACGCGGTCAACATTACCATGAAATGCTTTGGACGAACAAGAAACAAGTCTCCGCAATGGAGGCCTACACAATTTGAATAAAAACTTAGTAGATAAGAAAAGCGGTACGATTAAAAAGTCATAAATAATGGGTGTAGTGCAAGCAGCATTGTTGCACATTAGAGAAGTGACATTAAAATAACAATTGCACATTGGAGAAAGTGATGTTAAAGTACCGATAATTACAATTTGGGTAGAAGTGACTAAGTATTAGTATCAGTTAATGATTGTACAGTTGACATTGCAGACCGAGAAGACAGACGGAGTTTTGTTATATGTTGGTAAACGGTGCACTTTGCCATTTTTAGGTGCTGGAGTTAAGGCATGATAATAAAAGCTGTTCATGCAAAAGTCTGTTCAAAAGTCTGGTAGTTCATGCAGCCATGCTTCTGTATCACCTTCCGGATTGTAACAAAGAACAGTTGGCTGGATGGCTGTGGTCCTTAATTATGCTGTGGGCCTTCCGCGGGTACCGTTGGAGGTAGATGTCCTGAATGGCAGGGAAGCTTTTACCAGTAATGTGCTGTGCTTCACTGCTCTCTGTAGTGATTTCTGGCTGTAGGCAGAGGAGCTCCCATAATATACTGTAATGCAGCCCGTCAGCATGCTCTTGATTGTGCACCTTTAGAAGTTTGAGATGATGCCATTCATGCCCAGCTCCTTCAAGACCACAGTGCCTGTGTGTCTTGTTCAGGCAAAAATATGAAAAAATATAACTTATTTCGGTTTATGATGCAGTAATTGTATCCATTGAGTAAATGCTGAGCCAAAACCAAAATGTTTTTATTTAATAAATATATTAAGTATATAACCCCACTCAACCCAGTCAAATGCTTTTTCAGCATCAAGCAAAATAGCCGTAACTGGCGAAACACAATCGAAGACTGCTCACATAATATTAAGGAACCTCCTAATGTAATCTGCTGAATTCCTCTTGTGGATAAAGCCCACTTGGTCCTCATGTACTAAGGAGATAATGACCCTCTCCAGCCTAATTGCAAGGATCTTGACAGTATTTTGACATCCAACGTTATAAGCGAGATCGGCTGATAAGTTTTCACACCTGAGGATCTTTCCCTTTAAAAAAAAAAAAAATAATAATACTAGTGTAATCAATTCCTTCAATAATGTTTCAGGTATTTCCTCCTTTCCTCCTCATAAGTTAATGGTAGTCTAGCACTCTCTTTTGATGATGATTTAATTTTGATAAATCTAACCTTTCCAGAAAGCTCACCATAGCCTCATCCTCACAGTTTGAATTTGATGTGTACAGATCCTTATATTAATCCTTACATGCCTTATTAATATCAGTTATTTCAATTAAGAGGACTCCACTTAAATTTCTAATAGCATAGAGAAGAGAAACTGACTCGCTATGGTTTAAGGAATTGGCCAGTAACCTCCCCATTTCATCCTCTGATTAAAAATATTTTTGTGATGTCCTAATCAGAGTGAACTACTCTCTAGTTTGTGAAATCATACTGATCAATAATTCTTCATATCACATGGCACTTACAAAATGCAGATTCGTCTGACTTTTGTTAATTTCATTCAGGAGCCACTATGCACATGGGAAATAAGCTTAGCAGGCGTAAGTGCTGAGTGCTGCCACCTGTCTGTTTGGCCCATGGGGACCTCTGGTGAGCAGGGTGATAACTACTACTTACTAAACAAAACCATTGGGTATTGGTTTATGTTGATATGAACTGTGTATGTTTTGTTACCTGCAATGGGGCTGAATTATGATGTAGAAAATCTGTCAACACTGAATTTGATAAAAAAAAAATTTGCCCTGAAGAGACTTCTAGAGGGGACGGTGCAATTTTTCCAAAAATATGATGTGTGTCCTGGGTAAGAGAACCGGTTCTCAGAGCACAGAGCCTTCCACCAGACTGTATTCTATAGGGGAACAGTGCTAGTATTGTTCATCATGGTTATAACTGTCAAGTCTTTGAGATTCCTGCTAGGCTCAGAAAGATGGGTTCTTACTTGACCTCTAAATTTTAATAAAATGAGGATAATAATAATATGTGTTCCGTGCAGGAATGTGTAGAACTACACAAAACTGGTCTCCTGATCTTCGGTATAGCTGAAGTACATTTTGCTGCTTGCGGCATGTTAAGATGGCAGATGGCAATTAAATATAAAATAAAATAATGTTATGAGTAAAGGGCTATTATTAATAATAGATTTGAAATATACAGTGCCTCAAGAATGTATTCAGTCCCTAGTGACTGAAGGAGCCATATGTCTCTTATAGTTTATAGTACGGTGGTGGTACTTTGTATTTCATAATCTGCATATTTATTTACTATTGGTGTTTGTGTTTAGGTATTGCATTCTATATAGGCAAATGGATATTTTATATTTACATTCATTTGTATTATGTTGGTGTGTACACAATTGATTGCCTGTCACTTTAATAGGAGGATAAGTACTTTTTGATAACTTGAAAGAGTTAGTTTCGGGGATCTGCTGTGGAGCGTCTCATGGTATTCTGACTGTGCTATTTATGTGCAATTTGGAAAGTCTATTATTACTGATATTGGAATATAGTTTATTTCATTATTTACTTTTCCTTCGATTAAAAAATAAATAAATGTTCCAAATGAAACAAAAGGAATTGTGCTTAGACCAGGAAGACTTGGAAAGGAACACGCATCAGCCGCAAGACTTCTCTTGGATTAGTTCATTAGGAAACCATTACATTTTAGTCAGAAATCCCCCTTGTTCCAGGTGGGGGAAAAGGTAGATTTGGATGGATACGAGGCTTGAAACTGTTAACAGTTTTGACAGATAGCAAGGAAAATCTGGCATGAAGACTACCTGCATAGGAGAGCTAAGCTTAAAAAGAGTTAGGATTGCTGAATTGGAAATCATTAAAAGGCGACGTTTCATTATAGAAGAAGGTTTAGAGGAGCTAGCCGGTCAGAGAGTACCATCTGAAATGATAGAAAATGCTGTTGAGGATAGACTAGTATTAGGCTAATGGCATCTAGTAAAGCTACACTAGGACATCTAACTAGCCAAGCAAATCTGCTTGAGTGCTTAATGGGAGATTATTCTAATGTTAACACAGTTAAACAGAAATTATGTTTGGATTAGGATTCACTTGGAGAATTATACAAGACAAATGAGGGAATGAAACAATCCATGCACAATGACCAGTTCAGCAAAGATGAGAGATCATCGTATGAACCTAGAATAAGTCGGACTCAAAGATTTATGCAACACGCGGACATGTGGATTAAGGTAGCTGAGGACCACACAAAATACTGAACTTAAAGTATTAAAGTTTTGAAAATTAGCCCTTATCTTAAGTAAGCCCTACATGCCAAATTACTGAGTCTGGCGTTTTACCATACATGCAAATCCAGATGCAATCAGGAACAGGAAAAGTGGAGATGATGAATTTAGACAACTTCCCCAGCCCGCTAGAGTATGCCAGCCTAGCAAGGTTGTTGCCGATGATCATGCAATAGGAACAGTTTGCTGTGTCATGGCACGTCATAGTAACATTACAGGTAATGGTGAAGCAGCAAAGAATGATAACCTTGCCACCATTAGACATCACTATTTTCAGCAACGATCCCCTAAACTGCAGTATTAGATTTAGATTTCTTCAGAATTATTTAAAAATTAATTTCTAAGAACTGCTTAAATTATGAGTATTCACTCACACACTACTTTTAACAGTCTGAAGTGACACACACAAAGTATTTTAAACAAGGAACGCTTGTGTTCGTTTCAAATTCTGCTGTGTCCAATTGTATGGTTGTAGTACCTCCCTGACTTTGGGAGGTCTCACCACTAAAATGGCAGATCAGATCTTTTGCAAAAATGGGTTTTGCCAAAAAACTTTTGCAAAAAGATTTTGATCTCAAAGCAAAGTGTTTGTTTGACACATTCCAAATAAGCTCAACACTCAGGTAACACCATTCCAGCCATCATGGACAGTGGTGGTTGCATCATGCTCCTCGGTTGCTGTTCAGCAGGAGGAAGTAGAAATCTTGTTGACATCAAGGTTAACAAGGAGTCAGATGCAAGGAACTTCTTGAGGAGAACCTGTTCTCCTGCAGTCAGCCAGACATCTGTATCTAGTGTGAAAATTGCCATCCCAACAGGACAATATGCCAAAGCACTGGGAAAACACTACAGTGGAATGGGTTTTTATTTTAGAATGGCCAGTGTCAAAGCCCATATTTAAATCTAATTGAAAATCTGTGGCATGACCTGAAATTTGCTGTCCACCAATGTTCTCCATATCATTTGGGAGAGTCTGAGAAAATTTGTATTGAGGAATGGGAGAAGATGCCAAAACCATTGTGCCAAGCCCATAGAGTCATATCTGAGACAACCCAAAGCTGTATTCGCTACAAAAGGACAGTGCAGAAAGTAGAGTATAGTTAGTTATAGATTAGATTAGATTTTTATTGTCTACCCAGGTGGAAATTTGTCTTTGGCTCACCAAGACATAAGAGCAAAACAAGAAAACAGTCAAACACAACAGTCAATAAAAAAAATTCAATGCCTGTGGATTAGGTTACACAGTCATTTGCCGAACTAAGAATGTTAATCGCATTTGTAATAAAAGACTTGTTAAAAATACACTGCCTGTTCAAATAAAGGTCACCACCTGGATTTAACAAAGCAAATAGGTAAGCGCTTCCCATTGGATAATTACTGCATGGATGATTGTTTCAGCTGGCAACAAGTTATTTAACCCTAAATGATGCAGTGAGTAGCTTCTCAATTCTTAAACAACCATGTCGAACAACAGCTCAAATCATATGTTCACCAGTGATACATCTGTGGTGGATCTCATCAGCAAGAGTGAAAAGTCAACATACAGAGAGGAGGTGCAGCAGCTAACAGACTGGTGGGCGATAATCATTTAGGCAGTTAGCTTTATTTTTCACTCGAGACAGGGATGATGACGGTTACCTTTAAAAAAGCAGGAGCCAGGGAGAGCTTGAAGATTAAAGACATCCCCTAGCTGATCAGTACACTTTCTGAGGTCACATCCACGAATACCACCTGGGCTAGGTGCTTTATGTGGATTCACCTTTTTAAGGGTTTTACACACATCAGTTGTAGAAAGTTCCAGTTCCTTTGTTCCCAGGTCCCATTGCATAACCGTGCCTGAGGAAGAGGAATTGTCCTTAAACCGTGTAAAGACGTTATGTTCTGTCTTTCCTTTTGCAGTCTGTGATGTGATGTTTTTCAGACGATTCCCCATTTGTTTGATGTTTGAGCCATTGCATTGTGACTGCACCCTGTCCCTGTATTGTCTTTTTACTGATTTAATGGGTTTTGTAATTGATACTTGCATTCGCAACAAGAAAATATTGTATTTTTTTATGCATAAAACAAGTCTTTAAAATGTGTATTCATGTGCCTGTAACTGTGAGGGTCTTGCTAAAAGAATTTTACTGTACGTAACTATCATAAGGACTTGAGCTGAAGGTATCTGGCTAATGTCACTATATCTACTAGTAATAATAATAATAATAATAATAATAATAATACATTTAATTTAAAGGCACCTTCCTTGACACTCAAGGACACCGTACAATGAAACAAATAAACAACAACAGTAGTAGTAGTAGGCTTCAGCTGATTTAGTACACCAGCAAAATCTGTGCCTGTTTTTACCCATTTAATTTCAAATCTTAATATCTACAGATACTAAATGCATAGTAGTCATTCATGCCATAAATGTATGGCTTATACCAAAACTGACTGGTATTTGGAGCTATTCATTATTCCCTCCACCTAGATTACAGTCCCAGTTCCAGGTGAAGAAAAGTAGCCCCAAAGTATGATGCACAGCTAGGCTTCACTGTAGTTATGATCTTTTGGTGATGTGTTTTTTTGTTGTTGTGCCAAACATATATTTAGGTATTATGGCCAGAAAGTTCATCTTTGGTCTCATCAGACCATAAAACATTATTCCACATGGTTTTGTTTGACTGTATGTATTTGTTTGTTGTCACATGCAGGAAGCAATCAGTACTTGGAAGAAATTGCTGCAACTAAAGATTTTTGGTTGTTTTTGTCCACTTGATTTTTTAATGTTGCAATTTCACAATAAAGGTGAAAAGTGTTTTGACAAGGTTAAACTTTTTAATTGATTTTGTCAAGATTCTGCCCCTCTCCGCTAGCACGGCAGGCATCATGGACTCAGTTGCGTGCGCAATGCTCTCATTGTCTCCGTTGCACATAGAGCGGAAGCGCGCACTTCCGTATCATGGCGCAAACTACATTGGACTACAGTTCAAGTGCGCACACTCCCAGCCAGGTCACATGACCAGTAAGTGGATGCCGGTGCTTCCAATTGAGAGACAATAAGCTGTATTTATAAGGACTCTCGTTTGTGCTTCGTATTCGCGAAGCATTAGTTTAACCCACGTCACGCTATTGCCAAGCCTTGATTTCCCGTGCCTCATTTCCCGTGCCTGACTCCTGTGTTTTATTCCCGTGTTTTTGGACTTTGCCTTTATTTTCTCCTTCGTGTTTTGGACTTCCTCTGATGTTCTGTTTGTTGATCGCTCGACCAAGTTTATGCTTTTGGATTACTCTTCTGCCTGATGTTTTTGTACCTCTGCCTGCCCTGTGTGTGTTCGTGTGTAATAAACTCCATGAGTTTTACTGAGCCGCCTTCCCACCTGCGTATGTGTCCCGACAAAGCCCGCCCGCGTGACAAATTCCCATGAGCAACCTGACATCATGGCCACCTGCCACTCGCTCACACGCTCAGTCACAGCTGCATCCAATTAGTCACCACACTATAGACTCTTCATATACTCACTCACACACACTTACTCTCTGTGAAACAATAGTATCAGTCCTTGTGTCTGCTTCTGCTAAACCTTAGATTTATGTTTTTGTCAATCTGGCAATTGTTCAGTTCTCTAGTTTGTGATGCTTTGGATTTCACCCTGGAATAGTTGTTGTTTGCTGCTCTGTTGATCCTTTGCTTGTATTTTGTCCTTGCTCTTGGATTACTGATTTGGATTAGTCTGTCTGGGAGTTTTATATTAAAGTACTGAACTGCAACTGCATTATGCCTGTCTGTACATGAGTTCTGCTCTAAAATGTCCCCATGCCATAGATTGGCCTTTTATTAAATTTTTTTGCCTTAAGCTGACAAAAAAACTCCACTCATTTATTATGGAATTTTACTATCAGACCTTAAATTAAGATTAGCAACTTCCTGTGAAATGTTGCAAATGTGACAGTAACAACTTTTTTTTTTAAAACCCAATAGTAATGCTTTTGTTTTCGACAGTGCTCCTTTGTGTAAGTACAGTCACCTTCAGTCAGGAGAAGGGATGAACCTGCTATTTTTGAGACATTGAATTCATTCTGCTGAAAATCTTTTGCTATTCTGTCTTCTTTTCATTTGTGTCTCACCTGGAAATGATATGCTATCCAGTCAAACTCCAAAAGTAATCAAAAGTCACCAAATTTTGACTACTTACTGTAAACCCGTATTTACAGCACAGTTAACAAACATTACTTGCAAGTTGTGAAGTCATGACATCACCCCACCCCTCATCTACTACCTAAAATACAGATTACGTCAAGGGGGGGCCATCCATGGCAAGGGGGAGTTTTAGAGCACAACACCTGCACATGACAATCAGAATAAGGAACACAGTGAATACTTTAACTACATTAATTTAACTTTAACTAGCAGACTAGCATAATAGCTTAGAAAGCTTAAGGTTAGCCAATATATTCTAGCAAACGTCAGCTAATGTTCTTTGACATTATTCACATATTTCATTTCACACACAACTATAACCAGTCACAGTAACAATAACAACCAATTTGAATCAGCATTCTCAGAACATTCTGCTATTTTATTTGCTGACTTACTTGTATTGTCAATCTGGACCACCAATGTTAAAAGCAGCATGTCATCACCTAGGCTCAGGGGTGTAGCACAAAATTCTAAAATAATAAATAAAATAATAATATTCTTAGCACCCTTAAAAAGGGTCTAAAACCACCTATGTTTGATGGTGTATACATCCATATCGAGTGAACTGCTTAGTAACAGAAACAAAAATAAAGGGGACACTTTCTTCCTTTCTCAGGTGTGTCTCTGTCAGTTTATGGAAAAGAATGTTAACAAAAGGGCTATAGTAACTTGTAAATGTAGTTCTGTTGTCTCTCAAAATGAAATGAAAATCCCAGTAAAGAAAAGCCATAACTGGGATAAAAAAAATCTCTGACAAAACAAATCAGATTTAGTCAGAAATAAAGTCATAGAGAAGGACAGAACATACTTTAAAAATGAGTTCCTTTTATCCATGTTTAAAAAAAAAGAAAATGTTTTTTATGATGTCTAACTAAACAAACTGAATATTTCAGAGTGACCCAAGAAGTCAAGCTTCAGAGATTTAATTGATTTTAACTGGCTATTATAGTACTTTATCTTTCCATGCCAGGATGAAGATTTATATAAAGAAAAGAATTGGGATTTGTGGTAGTACTTAGGTAAACATATTAACTGTTGAGCACATCAAACTTGCACAAGAGCAAATGGACAGATCACATTCTTCATATGTTGAACATTATCCAGAGGTTGCACTTCAGTGCAGTATAAATTCTCTAAACCACCAGAGGATTAAAAGACTGAGCTGGGAACTTGCTAAGACATTGACCTTGAAACTAATGCTTTATTAGTGATTTAGAGGCTATATCCTGTGTGTGAAACTGGAGGGACTGTAAAAAAATTCTGTAATTCTTAAACAGTTAATGCAATATTTTTGTTAAACCCCTTGAATTAATGCTGAAAGTCTACACTTGAATCACATATTGATGGCTTCTTTTCAAATCCACTGTGGTGGTGTACAGAGGCAGAATTATGAAAATTGTGTCATGTTCCAGAATATTTCTGGAGGGGACTGTATTGTTGGAAAGCATACGTCACTCTCAGTCAAGAGTATGAGTAATCATGCGTCAGAAAGAGAATGAATGACACCAATGTAAGTGTCCGTCAGCTGCTTCTTTTGTACTTTACGTTTACAAAAACGCATGTACCACTACACTCAAGTGTAACTCATTTAAAGGAAGAAGGGCTACTTTGTGCACATCCATGTTTATTTGATGTCACTTGTTAAACTTGGAGGAACTTGGAGTTGGGTAGACGATCCCAAGTTCCTGAATAAATAATGAGTTTAGGGGGTATTTTCTTTAGTTTTTCCTCATCAGAAATCAGGAATCTAGTCAAATGCAGTGTTCATGACAGGGTTGCCAGATTGAGCTAGTTTAAAAATAGTCTTCAGCCACCAAGATCACAGTTTATAGCTAATAATTGGAATTAACTCAATTACGCAACTCAATTTCCTCAAAAAAGCCAAAGAATTTGCGTGTCACACTATGTATTTGAGGTATAGATCCATTTCTATTGTAAGATATATTATAAAAAAATGGGAGAGGGAAAGAGGGATTATGGAGTGTAAAATGTCTGTACATCAGAAATACATGTATAATATGTGCCTCCCATAAAAAGACTGGTGACAAGAAAGAAAAGTGTGACCTTTTCCAATGTCCAAACTTTTGGGGCTAGTTTGACGTTTTTGAGGTTTGTGTGGTTTATAAGATGTTGTTAGCCTGAAAATTTTGCTGAAACTTGTCAACCTTAATTAATGATGTTACCTTAAACACATTTAATGAAAAGCTTCTTGAATATATGCTGGATGCACTTCTTAATAATTCACTCTGAATAAGGATGTCTCCCAAATGCTGTAAATGTAAATAACCCTTCTCCACAGACAACACATTGTCATTCATCTCTGACCACTAGTAAACACTACATTTTGGCTATGAGCACTTTAATGCTGAGATGTGGACACTCACAATCGCTGCAGGTCAGTATATTTAGAGAAGACATCATCAGGAAGTTCTCTCAGGTCATTGTCCTTCAGGGACCTGAGCAGCGATGCATTATCAGGATAGAAAAAAAAACATTACTGTGTTACTATTATTTATCTACCCAAAAGATTGTATAACAAGTTAATTGTCATAAAATCATAAAATATCTAAAATATTTCATTCAGTTTACAGCATAATGATCTGACTTCCCAAAAAGCAAGTCTCAACCTTGCTTCAGTGGATAATACTGTAAACTTCTACCTTAAACTGTTGCTGCAATCATATAGACTTCATCATTTTAACATACTTATTAGTTGTAGAGTTTATAGTATACAGATGAGAAGACGTTCTCAAAGAACCTTCCTCATGTCATCCCATGTTTTGAGTGATCTACATGTACATGCAGATTTCTGTAAAGCTGCTTTGTGGCAGTGCCTATTGTTAAAAGTGCTAAAATAAAACTGATCTGAACTGAACTGAATAAGGATATCATTCCCAAATAGACAAAACACTGCCTCTGGATTAGGGCACCTGCCAAATGGCATACATGTCAATGTAAGGCATAAATGTTCTCATCCATCACCAAGCTGTGTAGCCAAAACAAGCAGGAAAAAAACCAACACAAAAATGTTTTCCTATGGCCCTTGTCCTGATTTTCTACCAAACCAAAGAAGAATAAAATGGTAACCTGTCTGAGAAGAGTACTTACAGCCAAGTCACGTTAGAGGAGAGGAGAGGCACTACATGCAAGTTTACTCCCACACATTCCACTTCTGTCTCGGTGCAGTTGCAGTTATCCGGGTACTGTTGAAGAGCTAAAAGAAATCATCAGATGCATACATGCTTACAAGTTTAGGTTAATTTGTGAAACTGTAGTCACAGCAATGGATACTAAAGGCCAGATCTGCTGCAGCTTTATCCCCAATGGGACAGAACATGCTTTAAGACATAAAATTATTACTACATCATATGAAAAGGGCCTGTGGGCTGTGCTTTTCTGGGAAATTTCAAATTCATGTAAGACATATTATAGAATATGTGTCACATCAGAACTGGAGCCCTCAATGGACTCCACTACCCACAATCCACCACAGCATACTAATATGGTGGTCGAGAACTACAAACTCATGATATATCATGAGTTTTCGGAAGTATTCAGCAAAGTCAAAGCTAGCATCTTACCTCCACACCGCCCGTACGACTGTACCATTAACCTGTTGCCTGGTATCACTCCTTATTCGCGCATTTATCCCCTCTCACTTAATGAACATAAATCCATGGAGTAATACGCGCATGAATGAATGAGCATACAAGATGGTGGCGCGGCAGTGAGCACGCAGCGGCCACTCCGGATCCGAAATGGTGCTTTTTTTTGTGCTATTTGTTTCTTTTATTG
>JAQMYM010004836.1:0-12002 GCA_030014255.1 Parauchenoglanis ngamensis
CCACTGTTTTCTTGCAAATTTGTAGCTTTTTTTTCTGGAGAATTTATGACTTTACAATCTCAGAGAATATTTTAATGAGTATAATGTGAGTTTTTCTTCAAATACTACCTCCCCAACAAACTATTTTTTAACTTACAATGACCCTCATATGCCTTCGTCGAGAACCTCTTCTAATTTTGTGATCTCGATAACGAAGCTCATTTTCTCGTTAATAATAATAAGTTAATAATTTAAAAAATAATAATACGTTTAATTATTAATTAATTGTTAATAGTTTTATTTAATATTTATTTATTTTGTTTTATTTATTTATTGACAGACTGAATGAATGTGAAATCACGTTTACTGGAAGGACCCGTTTACCCTAATGTCTAGGGGGCTCGAGACTTTTCTGTTCTCAATTTGAACACAGCTCTGATTGTTATTGTACTCATCTCGCCAGCAGGTGGCGGTGTACACACCTGGTGGTTCCTGTTCTATCAGAAGAAGAAGAAGAGAAAGCGGAAGAGAAGAGAAACCCACTCTGAGATGGTGTATAGGGTTTAATTACGTTTTTAACTCTGAAATAGAAGGCATGTCTGTAAAGAAAGTAGTGATAGTTCCAGGTAATGGAGGAGGAGATGTTGAACACAGTAACTGGTATGGATGGGTCAATAAACAGATTAATCAGGTATGTAAGATAGAAACCCCTGATGTAAACAGTTTACAGCATCATTAGAGACAGGTTTGTTTGCTCAGGTATTTTCGTCCACAACCTTTAGTGTTTCTTTTATTGTTACTTTAATGCCTGGATGATGATTATTCACTTTCAACCACAGATGGGCGATTTTACCATTATATTAAAGTATCGGTATCGTGATCAGTAATGTAATGATCATTATTACGTAAAAACTTTATTACAGGTATCGTGATGCTGTCTTTTGTTTGTTTCTTCTATCTATCTATCTATCTATCTATCTATCTGCCTGTCTGTCTGTCTGTCTGTCTATCTTTGCGTCTAGCTATCTGTCTGTCTATCTACAGTACATATTTATCTGTTTATCAAGCTGTCTGTCAGTATGTCAGGTTATCTGTCTATCTATGTATGTATTTGTCTATCTGTCTGTCTGTCTATCTATCTACCTATTTATCTGTCTGTCTATCACTCAGTCTGTGTCTCTATCTATCTGTCTGTCAAGCTGTCTGTCTATCTACCCATCTATGTATTTGTCTAGCTGTTTGTCTGTCTGTCTATATATCGATCCATTTATCTGTCTGTCGATCACTCAGTGTGTCTATCTGTCTGTCTGTCTGTCTGTCTGTATGTCTATCTACCTATCTATGTGTTTGTCTGTCTGTCTGTCTACCCATTTATGTATTTGTCTAGCTGTTTGTCTGTCTGTCTATCTATCGATCTATTTATCTGTCTGTCGATCACTCAGTGTGTCTATCTGTCTGTCTATCTGTCTGTCTGTCACTCAGTGTGTCTGTCTATCTGTCTGTCTGTCACTCAGTGTGTCTATCTATCTGTCTGTCTGTCTGTCAAGCTGTCTGTCTGTCTACCAATCTATGTATTTGTTTAGCTGTTTGTCTGTCTGTCTATCTATCGATCTATTTATCTGTCTGTCGATCACTCAGTGTATCTATCTATCTATCTGTCTATCTATCTGTCTGTCTGTCACTCAGTGTGTCTATCTATCTATCTATCTGTCTGTCAAGCCGTCTGTCTGTCTACCCATCTATGTATTTGTCTAACTGTCTGTCTGTCTGTTTACCTATTTATCCATCTTTTTAACTGTCTGTCTGTCTGCCTACTTGTCTATCATTTTGTCTGCCTGCCCTGTCTAACTACCTATTTTTCTGTCAAGCTATCTGCCTGCCTGCCTATTAATCTTTCTATCATTGTACTTATTTTGCAGATACCTGGTGTGTGCAGTGAGCTCAGGAACATGCCAGACCCTGGTACATAAAGATGCCAAAAACAAAATTTTAGAGCTCTTGAACTATTTCTGAGTCAAACTTAAAATGGACTCATGAATTTGTTGACCATTTACCTTCTGAATGGTTTAACAGTGACGGCCAGAGAGAGCATGTGGCTGCCGTTCATGGAGAAGGAGCTGCAGTGTGATGAGGAGACGCTGATCATTGGCCACAGCTCAGGAGCTGCTGCTGCTATGAGGTACAGCATGGGTTAATTTGCATAGTCGTTGATTTCTCATGGTTGTTTGCATAGAAAAACATGTTACATGAAGGAAGGAGCTTTCAGAAGACAGGTAGAATAGAATATAATAGAGGTTTATCGGAATAGAAAATTATATATACACCATAGTGCTGTTGAATTCTCGAATCTGATTGGTTAGAAATTCAGATGTAACAGCAGCTCGTTTGTAATTACGTTTCTGTAGCAACAACTCATTCACAGGTGCTTGTATGGAAGATACTCACGTAACCTAAGGATGATAATAAACAGATTATTAAAATGTCATTATTTAACAAAGAAAAACTTTTCTGTATTTAACGTTTATGGAATGAGTTTGCATTTTCAGTGCTTTGTAACATTTTCCACCATAGGAAGGTCTTCAGGTCAGAATTTTGCATAGTACGGGTTCTCATTAAAATAAGAAGCTGTTTTATGTCTTATTAATTTGAAGAGAAAGAAACAGAGAGGCTGGTGAGGGACAACGTGTCTCACAACATTAAATGTAGAATTAAATGTTTAAAACGTTTGATGAGGTGTTCAATAATACATTACAAATTGTAGTATTTGGCAACTTTCTGTGGTATAAGAGGAATAAAACTTATATGTAGCACCTTGGTCCTGGAGAAACGTTGTCTCGTTTCACTATGTACTGTATCACTTGTATATGGTTGAAATTACAATAAAGACACTTGAACTTGAAAACACTCTGGGATGCACTATTAAAGGAAAATAATTTCCCACTTTTTTCCCACTCATCACACTACCTGTCGTTGATTAATTTCCCATAAAGACACCCCCCAGTTGTTTTGCTTCTGATATAAATGCAAAATATAAATTTTTGACCAACACACCATTATTCAGCTGTGTAGAAATAGCACAAATCTGGCAACCCTGACCTGATTCCATATGATCCCGGCAAAATGTATTGTATCTACTTATGATTTAAAACATTGTCCTTACTCTTTTTATATCTTATGTTTGGTTTAATAGTATATGCTTACAGAGTTAAGCTTTGTAGAGTTACAAACTTACAGCTATAACATTTGAAACATTTTCATGCCCTGTATGTGTACAGCTGATGACTAATTAGTATCTAAGTGAAACTGGTGTAGTGGCTTACAAACGTTTTGTCTCTAACTGCGTCTCAGGTACATCGAGACGCACAAGGTGTTCGGCATCATCCTGGTGGGAGCCTACACTTCCGACCTGGGATCTGAGAATGAGAGAGCGAGCGGTGAGTCTTGTCCTTATTCGCAGAGCTCTGCGGATTTTTAGATGGAGTATTTTATAAATGCACTTTACATCATAGAGCTGTTGAATTCTCGATTCTGGTTGCTCAGGAAGTGTTGAATAATTTTCTATAAAGGAAGCGGCTAGTTCTAGCTGTAAATCCCAAGTTCTCATATGCTATAGTTTCTGTACTAGCAGCTCATGCTACCTTTGAAAATGTTATTCAACAAAGCTGTCTAATCATTGACATGGAGAAGTTTTCGTTTAGATGTTTGTCACATTTGTGGAAGGAGTCTCCAGTGTTAGCACTTTGTTACATATACACATATAAAGATGATGGCATGCCATTCAATTTTAGATTGTAATTTTTTACAAATTGCTGTGGTATAAAAGAAGTAAAACACTTCAGGATGTGCTGCTGTAGCCGTTGAATCAACACTGGGGTGGTAACAGTAACTCTGTCTAATCATCACAGCACCTTGCCTTTAATTGTTTTCCTGTAATTGGACAACCCCCTAACATAACATCAGTTTTGGTTATTGAGATGATAACTGATTTTTTTTCTCTTTTCTCTCTGACTCAGGGTATTTCAGCCGTCCGTGGGAGTGGGAGAGGATCAGGGCTAATGTGAAACACATCATCCAGTTCGGCTCCACAGATGACCCTTTCTTACCGTGGGAGGAGCAGCAGGAAGTAGCAGATGGATTGAAGGCGGAGCTTCACAAATACACAGACCGTGGTCATTTTATGAACACGCATTTCCCAGAGCTCATCAATGCTGTACAAAAACTGTTAACATCTGGTTAAAGGAGTAAAGCTTTTAACAGCATTGACAGTCAGTTCCACTTACAAAACACATTTCAGTAAAATAATAGAGGGATCAAAGCCAACGTTTCCTTATGTCATTTTGTCTGAAAAATTGTGGGTTTTTTCCTCAACTCACCATTGAACTTTTTATTGTAATTTAGTGAAAACAAAAAACAATTAAACAGACTTTTTTTTCATATTTTCATTGATTTAATAAAATGAAGAATAAAAAGTAGGGGTGGGGGGAATCATTTGGTGCCTCAGTCAGATGAAGCCATTTCAATTATACTGATACTTGAATAAAAAATATATATATATACTGTATATCTATCTATAGCTATCTCTATCTCTGTACTGACACACTCAAATGTTTGAAAAATTTGCAAGATTCTCACACTTGGTTGAACTGAACATTTCACTTCAGGGTGAAACCTTTCTTTTCTGATTCTGTGGCTCAGAATCCTAATTAAATGGTTGTAAACATTAAACATCATGTAAAGTACATTACAAACAAGAAAACTGAGATTTTCCTTTTTATTTAGCACAAAAAAAGTTTAAGTTACAGGTACATTAAACATCATAGTGGATCTGTCTGTACAAATTTAAGCCATACACCAAAATACAAAAACCAAACCCTCTTTGTAGGGATAAAATAATCTTAAAAACAAAATTCAAACAAACTTACTTAGCTACATTAAGGCAAATGCATATAATATAAATACAAGAGACATACAGTATTAGTCTCTTATATAATTCTCATTTCTCTGAGGATCTGTACATTTCCACAGTAATTTAAGACTATGCCATTAACTGAGCTCATGTAAACAGTGTTATGAGCAGCGACAGAGTCACTGCAAAATTAGAGACGTTCAAGAAGAAAAGGTCATATGTATACAGCTTGTTAGTTATCAAGTCGTATGTCATTAGGAATTTTCTCTGAATTATGTACTGCACTATATAGACTGTAGAAGGCAATAATATTCTACACAAGGTTCAAGAAATGCAGGTCTAAATTTTTTTTAAAAGAAATGTAATTGTTTCCATCATTGTTGGTCTGCTGGCACAAAAACAGTGTTGAGAATTTGATCCAATGACAGCTGCAAGGGTGCTTTACACTTAGAGTTTTTCTACAGTAAAAAAGAAGTAGCTTTTAGTACTGATGTGGAAAAAAGGCAGAACACAATGTGATACAACTAAAACAATATTCTTAACAGCTAGTATCAATATTAGTCTGTCTCGTCCTGTCTAGAATAGATTTACAGATGAAAAAGATTGGAGGTTGTTTATCTGCTGTAGATTTGGAGGCAGAACAAGTTAAAGTGGGATGTTACGTTACATACTGGTGAATGTTCCAAAAATGGACAGCTTTTTCATTTTAGTTAAATTGTGATGAAATATTTGCAATAATATTCTTTCTTTTGAACATGTTCTCTTAAATCTCTTAAACTAATTCACCAACACGACTCATTTTTAGTTTTTTTTTCCTCACTTGCTTTCAAATTCTTGGGTCCATAGGACTACATGTAAAACATGCTCTGGTGGGTGACAGGGGAAAAAGAAAAAAAAGAGGAAAAAACAAAACCAAGTGTTAAAGTATCCTTATAGATGTCATTTGCTGTACATTAGTCATAAACCGACTTTAGCCTACAGAAGTCATTTTAAAGTAGCAAGCTACTTCTATAAAATCTGCACTACAGATTTCTTTAATTTTCTGACTTTGTGTAGACTAGATATGCTGGAGCAAGCAAAACAAATCTTGACCACACAGGAGTCAGAATTAATCTTCATTTAGCTTCTCTCAACACTGATTCTAAGCATAATTGAATGCACCAAGTTTTGCTTAATACCTGAGAGAATAAACTTAAGGTGCAAATGGCTAATACTGAAAAACTGGCACAGTCCTAATGCAATTAAAATCTTAAAGAAACATTCCACACAACATTAAAACTAATTATTTTCAGCAGAGAAACTTTTATACTGAGGTGTAGGCTGGTTTAGTTATTTTACCTGAACGCACACTTATTTCCACTTCCTACTTATGAAAAGAAGTGAATTTCCAAAAACAAACAAAGAAACATGTAAGTCGGCAAAATACAATGTCCTTCCATAACAATGTTATGAGAATATATTTATTGTACTTGATAGTTTAAAAGTGTTTATCCTTCAGTGCAATGTTATGCAGTTTTATGATCCTGACAGGTGAATAGAAACCCCACTATTTTTCCACTGAGAGCAAATCTGCACAGCTTAGTTAATAATTTTAAATTATCCAGTTGACAGAATTGACTCCTAATAATACACTAAGATACCTGGGATTTGCAGTATAATCATAAATATGTACCATTGTTGGAATGTTTCTTTAAATCAAAACTCTGCGATCCTGAAGCAACACTACATGTCCCTATGTAGTTTTTCTTTTCTTCCTTGCTTTGGAGTAACCTCGTCCAAACCAGCCACCTGTTACTCCAGTCTTTTCAGGTTGACTGGTTGTATAAGACTCCAAGTGCTCCAGAGCAGCAGGGGGCGCTAAGGTTTTGCGGCTGTGACTGTCCTCTTCATCCAGTCTTAGCGGGGTGGCTAAGCTGAAGATGGGATCCTCAGAGCTGTTAAATTGAAAAGACACATAGGGAAAAAAAATTTATACTGCAGCGCTACTAAATGCTCCATTCTTATTGGTCTTTCTTATACATTATCATTGCTATAGTAACGAACTAAAAGATAATCCTTACCTGTTGTAGGCTGGAATTTCAACTCCTAGCTCTTCCATCAGGAGACGCATCACATCGTCACACTTTGCATGTATTTTCAGAGTGGCCATGTCATCTTTGGGAGTCCACTACAACAAAAAAAATTGGATTTTTTTTTTTTTTACAAATATTTATTTACAGCACTAACAAATATAGCAACATAACAGAAGTGTGATGACATTACCTGAAGGTTGACAATGTATAGCTTTGGTCTCTTAACAACTGTTTTTTTCATGCACCACAAGCATGCGTACTTCTTCAGGACCTGCCGAAGCAACGCCAGGCATCAGAGAAGCCGCAGAGAAAATGTTTTTAAGATGAGTACATGTCATTTTTGGCTGACCTTCAGACTGGAGCCGAGACAGAGGATGAGATCGGCTTGCTCTGCAGCCTCCGCTGCGCCTTTCCAGTTTAACGGCTGCTCCAGGGTGCCTCGCTCACCGAAGTGCACTATGGTGTCCCTCAGCTCCCCTCTGCAGTGAACGCACCGCCGGCCTGTACCGTGCCTGTGCAGCGCCGTGCGCTCGGTCACATCGAACAGACGGATCACCTCGCGAAACGGAGAGCACGACACACACACCTAATCAAAATGCAGAGATTAAGAAGATGGATACGGCACGTATAACAGATGAAAAGTAGTGCATCGACCTGTAACGCTTTTAGACAACACATGTGCAGACACAGCACACAAGACTTGGTTGAGTGCATTGGATGGAGTCTCACCTCGATGAACATGTTCCCATGGAGCTCAGACAGGGCGTGTCTGGGAAGCCCGCTTCGCAAGTGGAGCCCGTCACAGTTCTGAGAGACCACGTGTTGAACCTGTGTGTGGTTGCACACAAAAAGTTGCAGATAAGATATGCAGTAGAAATGTGTATTTACAGGTGGCACAGTGGTGCCTTGGATAGCGATGCTGCCTCACAGCTCTACGGTCTCTGGTTCAAAATGAGGTCTGAACTTATCCACGCGTTAACGTGGGTTTCCTCCGGTTTCGTTCCACCTCCCAAAAATATGCCGGTAGGTGAACTGGCCATGCTAAAATGCCCCAAGCTGTGAATAAGCTTGTGAACTGGCATTTTGATTAGAACACATTCCCACCTCAAGCCAGTTTTCCCAGGAAAGCTCTGCATCCACTGCAACCCTTGACCAGGATAAAATACTGAAGTTTAATGAATGAACGATTTAAAGTTTATTGATCATTATGCTGTTTTAGGTCCCATTTTAGTAAGTTAAAACATACATTCATGCACAACTCATCCGAGTAGAGCTTTAGAACAAATTTTGCACACGACACGTGTACATTTGTGTACACATTCATACACGAAACTCCGAATAACCAATCGGATTGCAGTTTTTGCAGTCTGCTTTGGATAAAAGCAAAGGAGTAAAAATAAATAAATAAAAATTCAGTTACTAGCATTGGGCTTGGAAAAAGGTTTGACTGTGAGATGCTGTAAACTTTTTTCTTCCAATCCAATGCCTAGATCTTGTTCTAAAAAAAAATTATAATAAAAACATTTTTTATTTTTATTTTATTTTTTTTTTTTTTTAAACACCCAGCATATGAATATAGCTTTAGAATGTTTTTATTACATAAAGCCCTCAACATTTTTTTCCAATTCCCTGCATATATCCTGATTTTCATATTTAGAACGTAAACACATAAATCAATGTAACATATACATGAAAGTCTGAACAGCCAATCAGATTGCAACAACGTTCAAGATTCTGAAGCTCACAGCCAGAAAAGTGAAACGATATCGGACAATCCTGTGAGCTGTGTTGAGAATAGTGAGCTTCAGGATTTTCATGCGCTCACCATTTTGACCTTATGTAACATCTGGATACACATGTGAGTCAGAGTCGGTTCTGCTTCACTGAGGTCCGAGTGCCTGGTGGACAGAGAGCGAATTAGTGAGTGATTTCTCCATCCCGCATGAGAGATGACATCAAAAGCACAAATGAAAAAGCTGGGGGGGGGGGGTGAAGGTCACCTGATCGCGCGCCCCTTCTGTAGCTGAGTCCACACTCCATTAGGACCACGGTAATCTGGGATGGAAGCAGCCTGGCAAGAATTTTAAAAAAAAAGTTACAAACCATGATCAAAGGTGCAATCTATGAAGTCAGAAGTATAGGAACTAAGGACATTGGTACCGTGCTGATCCCAGCGCCTGTGTAGAGGACAACGTGGTGAGCCTGACGCATCGCTTCAGCCAGCTGCTTCACTTTGGCCCTCAGATCCTCCTCATCATCAAAGAGCTGTAAGCAATAACATGCAGACAGTGTTTTATTTTATACAAGCATGACATTTTAACGATTTGCAGCTAGTCGACATTAAAATCTGCTCAACTCGCCTCTTCCTGTTTCCGTTTCAGGATGTTTCTCCGAGCCTGCCGTTTGCTCAGCTCTTGCACGGTGTCTTGATGCCCTTGAAGTAAAGCGTGCTCCTCTTCGGTTCGCTCACATTCGGGTTTCTTTAATATCCTGGCCACCTGATCAAAGTCCAAAACGATGTTTTTCATCAGTATGACTTTTAAGGGTCACTCTATGTGTACTAATTATGACATACAGTACATCTTACATTCTTAATAATAAGATTTTATAGAAATGTATTTTTCGAAATGAATGTGTGCTCGCACATATCTGTGCTTAAATAAAATAAAATAAAATAAATAATACAAAAATCTTGTCTAGACTGAATAGTTAGAAAAACTTTCATTACTGACATTTCAAAAATTGGAAATATTGTTTCGGAATGAATGTATGTAAATAAAAAATACATCTCCAGACACGAGTCTGAAACTCCAGAGCTTGCTGTTTGTTGAACATGTTCAGACTAACTAGAACACTGGCACAATCGGGGGGGTTTTCCTAGACGTTTACTATTTATATGATTGAAGGTCAAGCCATCATAAAAAGGTATTAAAATATTAGGCCGAGTACATTCTAAAAGAAAAGACTGGCGGCAGAAGCAGGATTCAAGCAGATCCAAGCATAAAATTAATACATTATGTTATGAATACATGATTACACTTGTGGCCAAAAGTTTGTGGACACCTGACAATGACATCCATTTGCGCTCGTTGAACATCGCTTCCCAGTTTTAGTCCTGCCTGTGCTCTGACAATCAGCAACACTCGTCTGAGAAGGCTTTCCAACAGGTTTTGGAGTGCGGCTGTGGGGATTGGTGTTCATTCAGCCACAAGAGCGTTAGTGAGATCAGGCACTGATGTTGGGTGACGAGGTCTGGGGTGCAGTCGATGTTCCAGTTCATCCCCAAGGTGTTCATTGGGGCAGAGGTTCTAACTTCGTGCCAACAGTTTGGGGAAGAACCACATGTCAGGTGTCCACAAACTTTTGGACATATAGTGTAACTCGTGTGCAAAACTCAAGAAGAAAAGGGCAAACGAGAAACATGCCATGGACAGTGGACAACATCTGGTGTTAAAGGGGCAGCTGTGTAAATTTCATTGGTGGTAGGAGTACTCCTTTAATTTGGGTCCAAGGAACCCGGAACCGTTACAAACCCTGCAAGCTACACACAATAAAACTGACACTAGAATGATCAAAAAAACATTATTATTTAACATTACAGCAGGATTAAAACCAAGTATTGCGGAAATGTGTGCGTTAAACCGATTATGCCGGTTGCTCACAACAAATGTTGATTCAATTACGATTACATATTTCGGATATAAATACACAAATAAGCAAATAATCCCTCTTGTCTACTTACCAGTTTAAAATTATTTCTCTGTGTCTCTTTCTGAACGAGTTTAGCTTTTTCTAGAGCTTTTCTCTCTGCGCGAGAAAGCCCGGTTTGCCCTGTTTGTGACTCCATACTTGCTGCTACTTTTATTATTCCCGATACAAACCGGAACAGGCTTTAAATTTCAAATTAAAAGCCATACGACGCGCCTTGATTTACGAATACAAAAAAATAAATAAATAAAAATGATGATTATTGGCAATATTAATTTTTAATTGATAACACAGTGCAAGCCACCAGCATTCTGGACGACCCCACACACTCCTCACACATACTCTTCACCCTCCTGCCATCTGGCAAGAGGTACCGAAGCATTCGGGCCCTCACTGCCAGACTCTGTAATAGTTTCTTCCCTCAAGCTATCAGACTCCTGAACACTCAGGGACTGGACTGGCATGCGCGCGCACACACACACACACTCATCTACCATTTTTGCACATTAGATTTGGATTAGCGCTGCACTCTCTTTTGTCTTGTGATGTTTGCACGTTTGCACACATGCACTTTATGTTGTCTTCTGTTGCACACGTGCACTTTTGTACTTCTGTGTTGTCTTATATGCAGCACCTTGGTCCTGGAGAAACGTCTCGTTTCACTATGTACTGTATGACATGTATATGGTTGAAATGACAAAGTCACTTGAACTTGAACCATGTAGTCATGGAGCTAGCTTTGTGCACAGGGGAATTGTCATGCTGGAACAGGTTTGGGTCTCTTTGGGCCTCCAGTAAAGGGAAATTGTAACATAGAGACAATTTATAGAACTATGTGATTAAAAGTTTTGGTAACAGTTTGAGGTAGAAGAGTACATGGGTGTGATGATCAGCTGCCCTAATAACAAGATTCCCTTAACAGCATCGTACTGATAGACGTTTTATTTTTTTAGTTAGTGACCAGTAAATGTGCCAAATTGGGACCCTTTCCTAAGAATATTCAAACAGAATGTTACTTAAATTATGAAACATTAACACTTAATTGACATATATTATTATAAAAAGATTATCATTTTGAAATTTCCTAGGGTTGCTGAAGCGGGAAGCAAGCCTCTAACACCATATCCTGCTCTTCAAAAACAGCTGAACTAAACATCATTTTATTTTTATAATTATTTAGAGTTATAATTAACGTTTAATGATTTTATATATAATTATATATATATATATATATATATATATATATATATATTAGGAAGGTTTCCAAGATGGCGGCGCGGGAGTAGCACGCAGCGGCCACTCCGGATCCGAAATGGTGCTTTTTTTGTGCTATTTGT